>JACEGR010007798.1:0-44513 GCA_014170235.1 Listronotus bonariensis
TTAAGGAACTTGCACAAAATAGTTTATATCCCGTTACGCATAAGATGTATAAATGCCCTACGCCCTACATCTGACAAAAAATTTGCATTTAAAATAATGTTACCTAAAGCGCCTGCATGTAAAAGGTTACATTCAATGTATCAGGCGTAGGGCGTAGGGAATTCGTATGTCTCATGTGTAACGGGACTTACATTTCAGTGGGAAGCGACATTGACCTGTTTAATGAATAAGAACCCATTCTGTAAAGAGCAAATTTTTATTATTTTATTTAAAATAAAAGTAGCAACACTTTATTTTTTACTTTTTTTAATAATATAAATAATGCATAAAAAAATAAAAAGATGTATGTAAAAATGTGTTAGAAACGAAGTTTTTCCTTAATATTTAAATAAAAATGGCATTTGTATTTCAAACGTAAAATGGCTTTATCAGCAAAAATCGTTACTTTAAAATACGCTCTTTAATATATTATTTACTTTTAGTTTTTGTTTACGATATAATTTCAAATATAAAATCCTTACGGAAAATTGCCAATAAATAAAAAAAAACAATTTATTTAATATATTAAAAACTCTATTAAAACAAAATTATTACGAGAACTTCCAAATTTAATTAAAAAGACAATTGGTGTTTTACAATAAAAAGAACATAACAATACACGTAAAATTTAAATTAAAAAACAATGAACTAACCAGAACAAAAGTGTACAATAAACTAAAAATTTTTTAAAAAATACCCTAAAAATTAACAGTAATAAAACATTACGAAAAGCAAAGTTAAAATTGTCTCTTTAGGAAGCTTACACTTACACAAAACATATTGGTGTCGAAGTAATGTTAGTTATATATCAATGGACTGCAAACATAGTTACTTCAAAGAACAGAAGTTGTTTTTGGCGTCACTTAGAGGTGCGTAAAAGAAAATAGACTCTGTCAGTGCATCACAATTTACACATACATTTAAAATCTTAAACAAAAATACAACCATAGAATCCCACCTACGAGGTATTAAGGTTTTTAGATCACAAAGCAAAAGTTTAATTTAATTATATTCTTTTCTGCACCTTTGCAATATTGCCAAGAATAAACCCATAAGAAGGACACCAGACATCTGAGCAGTATATTAATACAGATTTTATTAGGCTATTGTATAGGCAAGTTATGGCTTTGGTGTAGCTGATATGTCTAGTGTATCACTTGACAAATCAAAGAAGTCAAAAATCTTTTAGGTATTCGCTAAATATGTATGAAGGCTCACCACAAAATTGGCATTGGAAATTTTAAAGATTAATTAGACCTTTGGTGGTCAACGGCGCAACCTAAGAAAACAGGTGATCGGACATGTTTAACCATTAAAATGGATATAAATATAATATTATTTATTTTCTTTGTTATGTTTAACACGCGTTTTTGAGCCTTGTGCGTAAATAGCTGTGTGTTTTGCTATTATTTTTATTAAAAAGTATTTTTTTCACCTATACTTTACGTTTATTATGGCATCCGAAGAGCCATTAACATCTTAAATAAAAAGACGTGTGTATAATCAAAATATTATGGTTGGAATTCAAGATTTCTACTCCTTCCACTGTGCACCTACTATCGTATGCGCAATAATTTGTTTAAATTTTGATCAGTGTTTAATAAGTTTCGGTGTATAAAGAGATTTTTATAAACAATTTTTTTGTATCAAAAATAAAAAGGTTTTTCATGTGGTTCAAAACTTATGGTTAGTTCTGGTTAGACTGTATAAATTTTTTATTCGTTAGTTTAATATTTTAACAGTTAGGATACTTTAACACAATTTACATTAAAAAAATAAAATCATTAGTTCTTATTTATTAAATATTTCTATATAAAATTTTATTTAAACCTGTTTACAGAGAAAAACTAACATCCTTGTCAATGTCTACTTTTTAAGGTAAAAGAGAAGATTCACTTATTATTTAAAATATTTGAAGTAAAAATTAGGTACCATTATAAACTAACTTCATTTTACCGCTAACTGGTTTAAGTTCTTTTGATTAAAATAAATATCAGCTAAAATCTCAACCTAAAATTTTAAAAGGAAATTATATTTCAAAGTAAATGGTTTTCATATCTTGCGCTTAGATAATTCCTTAGTAAAGGTAGCGTTTGAAGTTTAACTCGGCGCGGTGCTGCGGAAATATTTTAATTGGATGTATTTTACTTCGATTGCTGCTTTTTAAAATAATTATATTTTTTAAAAACTTATAAAATATACTATTACTTACTACTTAAAAATGGTATAGGATATTAAAAATTACAAAAGTAACAAGAAATATGCATGGTCTTTCTACAACAGGGAAGTGATTTTTAAAGTAAATTGTTGTTTGGTTTGTAAGTATTGCAAAGACATCACTATATGTATTTAAATTTTTGATTGGATTAAAAGACTAATAACGGGGAAAATGAACAGTTTTTTTAATGTCTCTTAACTATTGTCGATATTTTTCTATAATAAAATATTGCCTAATTTTGTATAAGAAAAATGTGTTAAATTTATCACCAGTATACTCTTTGGCAACAGTAATAAAAAATATTTGTTCTATTTTAATATGTAAGTATATATTATTATTGTTCTGCATCACCTCGTATAAAAACACGTGCCTTTGTTTTTATACCTTCATTAACAATAAAACGTAACTATGGTTATAACGACAAAATCTTTAGTTGTCAACGTCTCGAAGTTTAAAGCACAATGTTTAAATCTATACTTTTCGTCGATCTTTTATATTATGGTGGAAGAGTAAAGAATGATCTGGAATTTTGAAGAAATATCGCGAAAATTCCATACTACAGGATAACATAAAAGTTTTCAATGGATAATTGGGGCGTTTTCGGAAACCTTTGAAAGTGATAAAAGAAAAATTAGGGTAAATTATTTAAATGAATTAACAAACTTAATTAAATGATCTTAACTCTTTAAAATTATCCTACCTAAACACATTTTTAAAAGTCTGTAACATTATTAATAACGCACAAGGTATTTAAAGTTAAGGCTGCACATCTTATAAGTTCAAGCGGTACGTAAGAAAATTATAAAAAAAATACAGAAATAAGATATTTGGCATTTTGGCATATATAATAATAATAAAAGTAATTTGACTCTTCGCACTGTGATCCCCGACCTGCGGTCGCAGTTTAAAGCTGCTTTTAAGTTGTAAATAAACGGTTTAAAATTAGAAACGTCATACCCGTATTTGTAAATACATTTTAACTAAAAGTGCTTATAACTAGGCAGCTATTTTAAATAAATAACGTGTATATCATAATTTCTTAAATAATGTTACATGTCGTTTTGATAATCGTTTTGATATAAATTGAACGTATTAACTCCAATGGTAAAGACATAAAAATATAGACTAGGTTAAGTAGTTAATAAATAATTATTAAAAAAAGAACCATAGGATTACGAAAAGTAACTTTGTTAATAAAAATAATTCCTACACTTGGCTCCATCTCTCTACTAGATCTAGGTATGGGAATATAAAGGCGAAAATTATAAAAAAATATCATATAAGTTGCCATTGTTTAGTACATAATTTTAAAATTTGAAAAAAATTGTTATATTATTTAAAATTAAAAGTGACACTTATTTTAAATTAAACCGTGAGTGGCATAAAACAAATAAATACGTCAATCAATGTATAATATGGTAAATACCTACATACATTTTTTATATTTAAAATATAAATGTTACGGCGGAACAACCCTTAACAAACACTTAGTTTACCTTTTATTACTACAGGGGCCTTTGCATTTTTACCCGTTAAAATTCTTGTCAAGATCCAAAGCAAGATTTACTGAAGTGACCGTGATCATTATTATTCATGGCGTCAACAGTTAACAAACGGTTTTAAAGTTTAAAAATACAAGACCTTCTTTTTAGCTCTACCTATAACAATGATTGTAAGTTGGAATATTTCTTGATCAAAAAGAAAAAAATAGCAAATGCCATAAATGTGCAGCTCTCAAAGTGTTTATTGTCTTGACTTTTGACTTTATTGACAGTCCAAAATAAATACGCAGCATAGGCTTCATGTCGGGTGTTGGCCTAGCGTGTTAAAGCGCCGGGTCTCGTTGAGCGCACAATCGACGTGGGGTGGGTTCGAATTCTGCCGGCGGCCAACGTCACAAATTTAGTGGTTAGCTCAACAAGACGGACAAAGTTCAAAATGTTTCGACGCTAATAGCCAGCAAGGACTAAGGCGCCAAAGCACACTTTGCCGTGTCCTGCGCAACCGTAGACATGCAGACCCCACTCAGTTGGTAGGTTCGTTAGTCCCTTAGCTTGACATATATTAAACATATTGACATACAATAAGTGAGGTTTCGACTGGACTGTCATTTTCTGATCTAAACAACAGCATATTAACTAGTCCTAAAAGTACACATGGGATTGGTACAATTGAGGAGTTTTTGATCAAATACAATCTCAGATAAAAATTTTAACCTTTTTTTTTCTATTTACGGTCAAAGCTCTATTGTCTTGGTTAGAAGAGTGCATTACTTATATTTTTTTAAAAGTAACACTTTCAATACAAATAGAATTAAATCAATGTAATTTACATGCATTTACTTAAACGTAATAAAATAAAGCATTTTATTTAGTCAAACGCCTCTATCAAATTTATCGCAGCATGTAAAAAAATTATGGGCATACTTACCTGCAAATGTTTGGAAAAAATCGTTATTTATAATAGCAAAATAGTAAATAATAATGGTTTTTGTTGCGAAGCGTCGCATAAATATACAGTGTGATACATCGTTAAATTAATAATTAAAATAAAAGTTTATTAAGTTTTAATCCAAAGACAAAACGTCAGATCCAAAATTTAAAACATCATTTTATAGAACAGTAAAAATAGAAATGATAAGGTGTCGTTTGCTTTAAAGTATTTCTTTAAATATACATACTTTATTTTTTCCAAATTTACGTTTTTTTTTACGATAATTTAGAAATGGCTGCAAATTTTTCAAATTTTAAAACAGATTATTGTTAAGCCTAAAAGGCGCAACTTTGCTCCAAATTAACCAAATTCTCTTACCATCTCCAAGATTTTATTGCTGCCCCTTATATTTGTAACATCTTGTATAGTATGTCTATCCTTTATGGTTTAAAAAATATGGCAAAAAAAATAATGGCAGTTATTTTTAAGAAAGAGTAAAATTTACACACATTGTTCAGATTTGGATGGTCATATTCCCTAACTAATAAAGACATATATATCAAGAGCAGTATTTTTTTAAAGCTTTTAAAAAGATTTTTTTATGATGATACATACAATATACAAGTAAATAAATTGTTCTCTCTGTCGTACCCTATATATCTTAAGAGATAATAAAAATCTGCTAACTAAATTGAAAATCACAAAATCACCCCAACAAACTAATTTTTTACTTATTTTATACGATGAAAAAGTGAAGGAGAGTGTAAATTTATATATTTGCACCCGGAACATATACTCATTTCCAAATTAGATTATTCTGCGCTAATTTAATTTAATTGTCTTATTTTGATAAAGCATACTTATACAAGCTTCTTATTGCACCAAAGACATTTCCCTTTTGATAAAGGCAACTTTATATGCATTAGAATATTCATTATGGAGAAATTGCGAACATAGAATTTAAACTATATGAAGTGACAAACAGCAAATGACATCTGAATAGAATCATTTCTGCCTAAAATAGAAAATACTTAAATAAAACATGTATTAAAGATTATTTTTCTTATTATATAATAGTCCAATTGGACACCACCATTTTTTGAATAAGTTTTTTTAATAGGTGCTTAGTTGACTGCTTCTATTTAACAGTAAACATATTTTTGTTATCCTTACTGGTTTTTAAAATTAATAAAAATTTCAAATTTAACTATCAGTAAAATTGTGTGTTCTTGACTTTAATGTCAGCTTTTTAGGAAATAATCTAGCCGTATACCGCTTAACCTACAAATTCAAATTAATTAAATTATCCAAATATTTTTTGCAATATTGAACTTAGCAAATAGTTTCATAAACAATAATTTAAAAAAACCCTCGACCCGTTCGCGGTCAAATAAATTTATAGGTCTTAGGATATAAAATATAAATAAATTCTAATTAGGATTTTTTGTTGGGTAACTAAGAAAAAAATTAAATTATAATTTAAATTTATAGCCCATTTCTTTTATATATTTTTATATAATATATGTTTTCTGAATCCCTTGCAAAATAGCTATTTACGTAACGAAGTCCCAGAAGAGATATTTTACTAAAAGAGTAGGTAAATTACAGGGTAAACCAACGGTGAGTACTATAAGCTTGTTATGTAAGCAAAAACAAATCGATTTTAAAGTATGTTACGAGGTTTCTTATACCGGGTGTCCAATTGTCTGAAAAAGAATATTCTGTTGAACAACATAAGAAATGATAAAAACAGTTTTTATGTATAAAAGTAGTATAGATTTCATATTTGCATAACCCAAAACATACCTTGGTATATACAGAGTAATACAGAAGTTAGATAAATCTTCTTTGTTACATTATATTATTATTAATAGCAATGCCGTAAATTTTTAAATTTTAATAAGTTCATGATCTTTTGCTACATTATTACAAATATACCTAAAAGGAAAACTCTACTTCAAAAATTTTGTTTCGCTTTAAACCGTTAAAATAAATTATGATATATTTCTTTTTAAAGTTTAATCAAAATTCAAAGTTTAATACTAGTCGCAAAGATCAAAAAAAAAAAAAAAAAAAAACCGATTAAGAAAACATATTTTTTTTTCAGCGGTCACAAAAAATGTTATTTTAATATTTAGTATTTTTTTTGCAATGGATATTTGTATACCTATTTTTTTAGCAGGTATAAAAATATCTCATTCTGTCCATAAAAATAGTATATTGTATAGAAAAAGAAAAATTTGTATAGCGAGGCATTATTAGTTTGCCTTACCTAAGCAAAAAGTTACCGGCCGCGCCTAATTTCTTGTCTTACTTTTTAAAACCCACAAATATTATTTGGTAGTATTTCGTTATTGATAAAACAACTTAAAAATTAAATTTTAAATAACTTACTTTAAATATTACAAATAAAACATACATATTAATCACTTTTAAGGTTTTATTATTAAAATTATTATTGGGTAGTATTCAAATTGTCAAATTGAATTTCAAATGACCTTTTTTACACTTTACATTTTCTTTGGGCTCTTCGCACACGATTTAAATTCCTGTATGCCTATTCGTATGTTAAGGCAGAAATCGCAATTTTTTAGCACTAGTCTTCTTTTTAACCGTTTTTAGCGTTATTATTGTAAACCAATGTCTTTTTTATTTATTTAACAAATTTTATAATTTTACAGTACGATAGTTTACATATAATATCTAACAAAAATACTACTCTGTTATTTTAAGTACCAAAAGATTTCTTGCCTTAACAGCACCTCTTTTTATTTACTTGAGACAAAGATATCAACGTGTATTGGGATTTTTTGTTGATAGCACTAATTTTTTAAGCAAAAATAATTTGCATGTACCCCGAATCTGTAGGTTTTTTCTTTTAATAACAAAACATCCTTTCTATTAGTTAAATTACCCAATCTTAAATTCACATCCTGGTATGTCATAAGCTTACGTCCCTATAGGTCGCTGCTTGAAACGCGAATAAGCATACACACTGCCGAAAAGTTGTCGAGTCTCGTCCTCGTCGCTTGTACACCGACACATGTGCGGAGAGCCTTATACTCCTTTTGTGCCAAATAAAGCTTGTTATTAAAACTAATGATTGATCCCTAGCTTAAGAGAAGACATTTCTCAGAGCTAGAGACAAATTTTGAGTAGGCGTAAAGCTAACATTTGTATAATAGTAATGAGCAGGGAAAATTTATGTGGATCTGTACGTATGATAAATGTAAATTTATAAGTAAAACCGGATCTAATAGAGTAAGAGCTCGTGAGCGGCATGCCTTTGTTATTTTGTAAAAGCTGAAAGTTTGTCAGTACATAATTTCAAAATTGATGGAAGCGATGGTAGGCGATGGATGGCATGACAATATTTTAAGGATATGCTAATTTGGAAATCCTACGACTTTTAGGTAAAAACTAGCAAAAGAAGCCCATTTTCTAGCCACTGCGCCACCGTGTATATAATCAGCGACTGCCATATACATTCTATAACAATGTTTCTCGTTTAAGCTTTATTCACATTTTAAGTAAATATTTAATTTATTATCAAGGTAAAAAAGAAAACATTTTTAAGGGTTAAGCTGGTTTTTCACGGAAAGTCTTTTCCCCAATTTATTGTAACGAGTTCCAGGATGGCAACCCAACAATATGTATTGAAACTTTACCCACACCTATTAAGTTAACAACCTAAAAATTGTTTATTTAGTTGGAATAATACCATTGAATTTAACCTCGTTATTTAAGAGACTTGCAAAAATAAATATATATTCAGGAATAAACTTATATTTTAAAACATTTTTTTCATTTTATAGAATTACATATCCGGTGGGGGAAAGTTACAGGTCCAGTACTATTTCTTCCATCCTTGTAAATATGTTCGTTACCTAGAACAATACATATTTATTAAACACATATTTTACACAAGTAGAAGACGTAAAATACTTAATGCCTGCCAGTGCCGTTCCTGTCTGTCATCCCGTGCAAAAAGAAAAAATGCCGTCTCCATAGGGAGCAAAAAATGATTGGCTGCTAAAAATATTTGATGAACAAAAAAAGGTCCCTACTTTTACAATACATAATTTTCCTTTATTAAGGTATTTTACATTAATTCTAATTTTTTTTCCTTCCCAATTTTAAATCCTTTTTTCTTTATAATTTTGATGAGCAAGAAAAAGGTCGCCCCCTTTATTTTCACTTTTATCCCAAAACAGCCTTTTATTTGGCAAAATGCCGGACTCTAATTTTTGTTGCCCCGTGCAAATTTCCCTGCTGTACCACCGCCAGGAACGGCCTTGATGCCTGCTTATTACCTATATTGTAATTTTTATAAGTTTCGGTAATTTTAATAATATAAAATGTGACCAATAAACCACTTGGTAAGGCCAACCAATTAAAAGGAAAAGGTTATAATATAATAATATGTATAAATATAGTATATAAAATTTATTTAAAATAATACTTAAAAAAGTTCTTTTGTGCAGCTTGCTTTAAAACGATAAGCTTAAATTTTCATAATAAAAATATTAATAACTTTTTTATTATAAAAACATATTTTTTAAAATATTTGCCTTATCTGAAATGTCAAAAGCCAAAAATGCCATATAACATACAGGATGATTTAAAATGGCGAAAATATTACCGTTAAAGAAAAAAATAGAAAAATTTGCTTTTAAAAGCACAATATTAAATACTACAAAAAGTTATGAAAAATCTATGCTAAATTTTTTTCAGTTCTTTTTTTTGGAAAAAAATGGGAGCAAGCTAAAACAAATTGTTTTTCTTAACAAATTGTAATTGTACTTTCTTTAAAAGTATTTTGCTAGGAAAAACATAAAAATATGTTTAGAAGTACCTTAAATTTTGTATTACTTTATATATTATTTAATTAAATACTTACAAAAATGTTTATTTAGGTTTTTTTTTATTTCTTAAAATTTTATTTTTGTAAGTATTTTTCTATAAAGTTATAGTTGTTTTTACTGCATTGTAAAGGATATTTTTAGGATATTTGTTTTTATTTTTAAGTTTTATCCCAATTTTTTTTTCCTAAAAACCATAACCAAAAGATAAAAACAATTTTACAATTGCCTTATGCTATTTAAGTATATGCTTTTAAATATATATTTTTACTTTTTAAATATATATTTGCCATAAACAGTGTGTCCACGAATGGTTTTTTTGTGGTATTATTCTTTGGAGAAAAGTTATACCCCATTAACATTTTGACTTTATCTAAATGCTTAATGCAAAAATAAAAATCGCATTAGAATACACAGCGTTGTGCAAAAACGTCATAATAATACTTAAATAAATTAAAATAATATAAAAATATATATTTTTAAAATAACCCAATTAAAAAGCACAAAAACAAAATCAAAAGTGTATATTAAAACGCTTTTTTATATATTACAAATATATATTAAAAAAAACCCGGAATAGTTTAGTACCTTGCTGAACGCACAAAGAATCAGCTAAATGAAGTCGTTCATAGGCAATGTGTGAAAAGGAGACGGTCTAACACGACTGCCATTATGTAAACATTTTGGATAGGACGATTTATTCTAAATCCCTTATTGTTTCTTTACTGGCCGACATACCTTTACATATTGCTTATCCGGTATAATATATAATTATACAGTGCATTTCAATTAAAACGAGCCATCCTAAATACTTTCGTTATTTGTGGACTTATTAAAAATTCTAAATCACTTTAATTTTTTTCAGGGGGGACACATTTCTGTGTAAAAATTTACTTGTTAAGGGTTATCTCCTTCCCTTATCAGAACAAACGTAAAAAATTTAAATGGGAAGGGTGGCAAGCATGTTAAATGATTTTAAATTCTCTCTTTAACACACTTTAGTTATTAAAAATCGGTTTGGTAGTTTCTAAAAAATTTATCCCAAATACCAGGGTCTCCAGCAAGTGGCTAACTTCTATAAAAGAATTTGGTACATTGGTATATTACTTAAAATATATATCTATTGTTTTATGAATTCAGAAAATTTACATTACTTCCTGCTTAGCCGGTAACAACCTAAACTTTTTTATTTTAAATAAGACACCCGGTAATTTTTTTACTAATTTAAATAGAAAGTGACATGTTGAGTACAATAACATTTAATTTGCTATATTTTGACATTTAACCTTTAGATATTAATTTTTTTAATTTTTAATCTGGAGTGCTATAAACGCAAATGTCATTATACTCAAACCGTCATTTTATATAGAAAATAGTAAAAATATACGGGGAATTTTATTTTAAATACTGTTGAGTTTGTGTCGTTTTCGACTAGTAAAGAAAACAACCGAATTCAAATCAAAATCAATGCACATTTGTGTAATATACCCAGGTACCGAATTTTATTTTTATATTTTACAACAAAAAATGCTATAGGGTAAGCCACTGGCTAGGGCCCCTGTATTAAAAGTAAATTTTCCCAGAAACTACTAAACCGATCTTAAAAACCAAAAAACCAAAAAATAAAAAATAATTTGTTTTGGGATATTTTCATAAGTGTATGAATAAAAATATTATTAAGGGTGGTTTAAAACTCTAAAAATTAAACTATTTAAACCCCTTACTTATTATATTACTCATATCCTTAAAAATACGATCCATTTTAAAAAAAAATCTTTAAAGAGAAAATAAAAAATATATATATTTTTGGTGATTAGTATAAAAAAATGGTACAAATTAATTATTACATATTTAAAAAATATATTTTTACTTCTATTAAAGTCAAATTAATTAAAAAATATCCACACGCATCTATTTTAAAATTATTATACAGTGTATCTAGAAGCGTAGCTAGGCGTAGGCGCACCGGAGGGGCCTCGCGGTTAGGGAGCCGTGTAGTTATAGGGAGTAAATGTGAGGCCAACTGAAACATAAAAGTAGGGCCCAAACGGTAACACATTCCATAACTTTGTGCAAGCTAAACAGTTATAGGCCTGATATAAATTATGTATTGTCAATTTTGGAAGGTAAGGATATTTCATTTTGGTTGTCAACTTTATTCTTTTTGTATTTTATCTTTAACAAAAGGAGCCTCGCAGAAACGACTTCGCCTACGCCTATATTTTATTATTTTTGTGCTTGAGGTACTTTGTGGACATTTTTTTAGCTGTCAACTTTACTTTCTATTTTATCGTGTGTGTTCGTAAGTTGGCGTCATATGAAAAAACTTTTTTATTCATAATTTTACAAAAAAAAGTTATTCTTTTTAAAAGTTCTGCATGATCCAAAACCTAAAAAGCAACCAACAGATATCAAATTTTATCAGTCATCTACGAGGTTTGGCCAAATATGTAATTTTTGCTAAAGAGTTTCTGTATTTTTATAATATTAAAAATCCTTATATAAAAAAAATGTTTATATTATAAAATTACTTTAAAATGTGCAATTATGTTTATTTGCAAAAAAAAATATTTCCAATTTTTTTCTGCGATACATTTCATTATAAATTTTATAGGCCATTTTAAAATACATTTTTTAGATTAAGTAACATAAAAAAATAAGAAGAATTAACAATGCAATAACGTACAAACTTAGATTTTCTCGTTATTAAGAGAAAAATATTTTTTTCTAAATTAATAACAAAAATCATTTAGTAGACAGACTGTAAAATGTAACAATTCTTTAAAAATATTTTTAGAAAATAAGTTTTAAATTTCTTACAAAAAAGATATAATTACGGTTAATGTAAATAAATTTTAAAATACCAATTATTTTAATTAAAACACAGTTATAAATTTATTAAATATAATTTTCTATTAACATACCACAATTCACATAGCTTAGACCAATAAAAAGAACATAAACCAAAAAAATGTTTTTAAAACGAATGAAGTGGTTTTAAATGTCAAAGTATTCATAACATTTACAATATACTAGACTAAAGACTAACAACTGTGTATTAACTATATTTTAAAACCCTTAACTGTTATTATGTATTTTTTTTAAGTACACAGTATTGCAATTATTATTTTTGTGATAAGAAAACAAATAATTTAAAATTTTAAAAAATATAGTTACTGCTTGTTAAAATTTATAATAAGTAATATTCGTTATTTTACATAGATAACAATGTCTAGAAATGTTTATTTAGTTATGGCTGCAATTAAAAGAACAAAAATAAGTTTAATTGGCGGCTTGGCCATTAGGTTTTAAGTTTATGGTTTTGCCTTTAAAAATATCCCACCAAAAACATAAATGTGAAAAGGTGAGCCAAGCTCAAATTGAACTGTTTAAAATTAAAATTTGTGTAGCTGTGGGCTTTGCCGCAAAAAGAATGGATATCTAATTGATAATTAAAATATGTATAAAATCTTAAAGTAGGTTAGATCTGTGTTGGCCAGTTTTCTTCAGTAATTTTATAAAGGTATTAAACTTATTCAAATATTTTTTAAATTCTGATGAAGACTGGTCAAGTCAAATCTAAATCACTTTAAAATCTTATACATTATAGGATTTTGTACAACCTTTTTCACATTTATGCTTTTGTTGGAATATCATTACTTTTTGTAGAAAAAACTTGGCAGATGTTTTGGTTTATTGTGTTTTCTTGCCTTTCCTTTGCCAAGTTTTTTTATGCTACTGTTTATATTTTCTTAAAAGTTAAAAATAACATTGCGCATTGCCCAACCAACAGTTCAAACGTTGCAATTAAAAAACTTTAGGGTATGGGGACTCCCCTTACCCCCTAGTTTTACCTTTTTTATATTCAGATTTTTCTCACGCTAACACACAAATAACAGAGCTAGATTCCAAATTTTATCTTTTAGGTCACCTGGAAGTGGATGTACCTACCAGCAATGAAATGGACTTTATGATAATATCACCTGTTAACCTATTTGGGGGATTTCTTTTAACGAGTCTACAACAAATACTCATACACCTATATATGGATGTAGCGCTTTAATCCTTATGCCCCCTCGAACATGTCATTTCTGAGCTTTTAAAGTTTGACAAAAATAGTGACGCATTCGCCCAGTCCGACATCCCAAAAATTTTAATTTTAAGCTTTAGGGTTTTGTGACTATAACACTAATCATTTTTGGCATAACGTTATGTTAATGTTATATAATGTAAAACACCATGGTAAATTTATCCGATAAAGAAAGTAACGCAAAGAAAAATGTTTTTTTTTAATTAAATTTTTTTTTTAACCATCTTTTGTATTCTTTATTAATTAGGAGGGTCAAAATACATTTTTTGTTCAAATTATAAAAATAGGCCAAAGGATAGACTAATCAATGTCTTAAAAGTACTTAGCTCAATTTTTATAGCTCTAACATGGGTTTTTAGTTAGGGATTTATAAGCAATTTACAATAGGAATAAAAGTCGCATAAATTAAAAAAGTGTTTTAACCTACTTAAACTAAGTAAAAAAGATAGCTATACTATTAAAACATTTTTGAAAATTTCACTATTGTTGTCTATACCTACGTTGCACCTTCTTTGAAGTGCATTGGTTGCTTTTGGATACAATAATACAGGAAATGAAGCTCTAAAAAAGATAAAACCGGGCAATTCGTGGGTCCTGCATACATTGACTTGAAATTTTACCAGAAGGTAGGGAATAGCCTAAAGATAAAAACCTATATCAAATCAAAGGGCGCCAAAATCTCAGGGGTGGTTGCACCTTCCCCTCTAGGGGTTGTCATTTTAATATTAAATTTTAATTACAGAAATCAATTAAAAATGTGATTCTTAGCAAAAATGTTCCATACATTGTTTTCATAACACTCATATTCTTTAAGTTATTTGCGATTGAAAGTAACAATTTTTCGATAGAAAAATCAATGGTTTATAAGTTTTTTGCGAATATCTCAAAAAATATGCATTTAATAAAAGAAAACTATAAAAACAAAATTTTAGGTTTTAAAAAGACAAACAAAATTATTTTGTTAAAAATTTTTTACGCTCTATACAAATTGAGATACAAAGTGAATTGTAAGCTTTTTTACCTTAAAAGTACATAATAAATGAAAAAACCCATTAGCTTCTTCCTCAATTAAGGCTGACCTTTTAATTCTTCTAATACATGTATTAATAATACGTCCAAGAAGATTAACCAATTCAAAATGCCTTTATAAAATTAAAATTATTATGTAGATTTTTATGCTCCGATGATTTTTTTAACGTATCTCTTTTATATTTTTAATGTAGGTTTTTGTGCTACAAGGCATTTTAAGTAAAATTTTCTATGACAAGATGGTTTTTAAGTGGAGTGAGTTTAAAGGGCTCAAAAAAGGTGGCGCTCATTCGTATATAAAGGGTTTTAAACGACTACATCTCAACAAATATTCATTGTACAGAAAATATACGCACAGAAAAAACTTACTCATTAGATAACCTGTAATTTAAAACTCCACCATTTTGTGTAATCTTCAGCATTTTCAGACTTATTTAGAAAAAAAAGGGTAAAAAATATAAAATTTTAATAACCGTTTTTTTACTTTAAGCTTTAATTATTCTAAAATTAGGCATTTAAAATTAGTCAAACTTTTGGATGTAGTATTAATACATGTATAAAGAGACCCGCAAAAGGGTAAAAGGTCAATTTTATTTAGGGGTAGGTAGGGGCTTGTCTCAATTAATTTTTATCATAACTAACTTAATTTTTATGCTAGAAACTACTTTGTTTTAAAAAAGAAAGGTCTTATAAGGTTCTTTAAAACACGTTTTATGAGCTTTCTTTAAAATATACAGCATTTTCCGTACTTTCACTTTAAATCTATTAAATTTTACATTTCAGGAAAAAAAGGTAACCCTTAACACGCTGTATCTTTGTTTATTTTGGTCCTAGTAAATTATAATACAACAATTTTGTTTGTCTTCTTTAAACCTACAATTTTGCTTTTTACAGATTTTTTATTTAGATGCATACGTTTCGAATTATTCTTTCTCGAGATATTAATATTAGTTTTACCCAAAAAAATTTGGTAAAACATTTTTTGACTGAAATTACGTTTTAAATTAATTTCTGTGTTAAAATGTTATAAAAAAATCCACCCCTTAGGGGAATGGCAACCACTACCAGGATTTTTTCGCCCTTCGGTTCAATATAGGTTTTGTACCTTGGGCTATTTCTTACCTTCTCTTAAAATTTCTAGTCGATCCATGCAGGATCAAAAATGTCCAGGTGAAAGGCTTTATTTCCTATACTACAATGCCTATACGGTTTAATAATAATTTAATATTGTTACCTAAACTTGATCTCACGAGTACACGAGATTTAATTTACAATGTAAGGGCTGGCAAAAAAAAAAGTATTTTTTAAATCCGGATCAATTGTTTCGCGGCCAACTGGAAAAAACGCATAAATACAATTTATTATTTCCTAAACTTATATTATTGTACTTAAAGTATATCCTAATTTAAATAGTTAAAAAGCCTTTAAAAATTCTATTTAAAAATGTCATAACTATGCTTTTTATTTTAAAAAGTGAAATTTTATGTCGTAACCCAAAAACGATAGATATATTATAAATATAGAAATATGCCTTTTTAATAACAACATAATTAATTATCTACAAGTTTACTATCTACACTTTTTTATTATTTTGATTATTAACTAAGCTTTACAAAATATCTTAACAGCCATGTTTTTTTTTTAAGAAACAAAAAGCGATTTAAACTAAGCTTGCCAAGGTCTATATTGATTCCTGTGAATCGTGATTCCAATAAGCGCAATATCTGGGAAATGGTAGTTCTAAGAGAAAAAATGTTATTACCATTTTAATAAATAATTTTAAGATTAACAACTTTGGTTTGTAATATTTTTTCTATTAAACTGACAGATTTTAAGAAAAATCACAAAAACCTAAGATTTTAACTTTTAACCTTGAATAAGTGTCAAAGCATACATGGGATTGATAAGGACTTTTAGTACTTTATTGGTAATGGTAAACTCGAAATCTCTACTAAAATTTGGCTTTGTCATAATCTGTGTTATTTCTTTCATATTTTTTATGTTTACATTCACCGGACAACCTATAGGACTGTCCATATTTTTGTCGGACATAGAAATAAATTAATTTAAGTACCAAGTGTTAATGCAACACATGTGGTACTTTTGTCTGATAAGTTATAGTCACGAAACCATAATTTACATGTTTGGAATGTCGGACTGGGCGAAAACGTCACTTTTTTGTCGGACCATAGCGTCTGTATAGGGGTTATATTATACAATCTTTTGTTAAAATTAATAATAAGAGTGCTTTTATCACAAACCCTAAAGGCTCCGAATTTACATGTTCAAGGGGACGTAAAGCTGGTTTTATAAATTGATGTTTCTGTTTTTGTTTCCATTTAACGTTTTCAGTTAGAAGATGAAACAATAACTTTTCATTTGTAAATTTATATTCTCCGTTCACCGTTTCCGTATACCATATCAAAAACCAAAACGTCGAAAGCGATCGGTGACGGAAACGTCAATCTATAAATTCAGCTTAAAGATTAAAGCGCCGTTTTCATATATGGTGGTATGAGTATTCGTGGTAGACAAAGGCAGGTTAAAAGAAATCCTCCTAAATAGATTTTAAAGTGTTATTGTCATGAAGTCCCAAAAGTGGCCAAAACACTTAGTATGTAAGGCCAACCAACCTAGATATATAAAAAAAATTATTGCTGGACCAGGGACTATTAGGTTTTTAATCTATATTTCAGTCAGTCAATTAAACAGTCAGTCAGTGGAAAATTGACTACTTTTGGACTTTCATATCTTTATAACCGTTTAGCTTTACGAAACTCAGGCTTATAGTTGTCTTTATAGATATAAATAAACACATATTTTATGTTTTAATGTTAAATTGGTTTTAAGTTATGGAGGGATCAAAATTGGCACCAAGTAATTTGCGTAATATTATACTTGGCGCGCTTGAACTCAGCTGGACACGCTGTCGCGTCTGAATTTCTTGGATTATTTGCCAATCAGGACCAAATTAGTTAAGGTCCAAGGATATTGACTAAGTAATGCTTGCAGACGATTAACCATTTTAAATTTGTAGATCATAAACTAAAATGATCATTTTAAATATTTAAAAAAAAACAATATTTTATCGGTAAGCCAATAAGTAAATTTTAGAAATTTTTTTGGGTTTTAAAATATAACAATAATTCAAATTAAAATATTTTATTTTTCATAAGAATTAAAAATTTGATATTTTTTTAGCAGATTTTATTCAAAACGGGACATGTCTACATGATATTAAAAATGTATTTGAAAACCTATTTTATTATTTATATCTATTTAAATCTTTAAATTGTTAAACAAAAATATTGCAGGGCTATGTGAAATATCAATATGAAAGTATGATATTAATTAAAACAGAACAAGTTCAAAATGCGAAGAAATTACTTTTGTGGCAATTAAAGCAGAAAAACTACCCTGTACATTTTTTGTTTATAATTTTAATTAAGATATCTGGCTTGCTTGTTTGTTTATGGCTTTAATGATAGTCAATCGCCAGCTCTCTTCCTTCCGGTCAAATAAGAGATGCCGCTTATAAGCTTTCCAGGACATTGTCAGTAGAAAATCTGGATATTGGGCTCAAAACTTTCAGAAATTTCCAGCAAATGTTTATTTCAAAGCTATGACAATGGGCCATATGAATAAAAAAACCAATGCTTTAGCTTATAAGTAAATGCTAATGATCATAATAAAAAAATTAGGATTTACCTTAAACGTATATGCGTTTGCTTAAAAGTGCGAGTATTTACTTATCAAAAAGTGCTGATGCTATTTAGTAGCTTTAATATTCTATAAGTAAATACTCGCACTTG
The DNA here is from genome assembly GCA_014170235.1 of Listronotus bonariensis. Taxonomy (NCBI): domain Eukaryota; kingdom Metazoa; phylum Arthropoda; class Insecta; order Coleoptera; family Curculionidae; genus Listronotus; species Listronotus bonariensis. The sequence continues at coordinate 18,484 of JACEGR010007798.1, forward strand.
TAAGCAAAAGCTTATACCTTTGAAGCAAATATTTCTATATTTTTATATAATGAAATTAGCTTTTACTTACAAGCAAAAGCATTTGCCTTTTTTATTTATATGGTCCAATGCATAAATTGTAGCTGCCAAACCAAGAGCTGCTACTGGTATCGCGCATAACCCTTACTGTCACCATTGACGTTCTACGCCAGGCGGGCGGACCACCTCGTCATGTGCTTGGACACCAAAACGTAAAAACAGGCTTTAAGAATGTTCTCTTACAGCGCTTAGCCCCAGAAGAAAGAAGACATCAATTTATCGTGAATCTTTTCTTAATCCCCAGGGTACAGCAACGCCCGTACGACTTTTCTAGCCGCCTACCCGAAAAAGTTCTTTAACTTTCTACGAAAACGTACCGCACTACTCGGAGACCGCGGAAAGGGTGATTTTTAATATCTAGTAATTCTTACATTTATTCAACAGAACATAATTCAAGTAACCCTATCGACGTTTTTTATTTTCAAGACTACGTGTCGTAATTAACAAAAAAGAAAAAAGTTTGAGAGTATACAATACTTCTACATCTTAGAAAACAAAATAAAAATACTTATTATAAAACAGTTTAAGTAAAAACATCCTTTTTTTTTTCGGTAAAAATCAATATTATTAAAGCAAATTAATACCAAACATGTCGGGTGTTTCTCACATGTGGCTCTCCCTCATAACTTTTTTTACCTTTTAAAATAAAATAATTAAATTTAGTATGTCGTTACTTGACACAACTGTAAAATAATTAATGTATTTACTTGTTTGTTACAACTTTCGGTTAAACCGGAAATAATTACTGCTTTCAAATTTTAAATAGCACTACCGGTTTATTTTACCTTATTTCGATAGAATATGACATTCTGAATACAATGACACCTCATGCGACTTTATTAATTATATAATTATAAATTTATATATAAAAAAATATGGTTAACGTATTTATTGTACTAAAAGCTAAAAATAATTTGGCAAGTCCTGGCTACCAGATCGCACAAATCTTCTCATCAATCTGGGGTGAATCAGAGAAAAAAATCGTTGGTGCACTTCAAATTTCTATCATAATATTTACTTGGCCCAACGGTTCTATTATTTATCTGATTAATATACCAGATTAGTGAGAAGTTTTTACTTCAGTTGTTAGTTGATACTTCTTTTTTATTAAATTCATTAATTGCTCCACTATAACAAACCAGAATGAACCAACGATTTTATATTGAGGTAATTAAGGAAAATATGTAATTTGCCGTTTTGTGGCAACGGCCATCTTTAATTTGAATTTTTTCATAGTGAGCTCTATTCTACAAATTAAACCCTTTAATTTCATACCCATATTGACGTAGTTGTGGCAAAAATATGTAAACCGCCATTTTGTGGCGGCGGCCATCTTGGATTTTATTTTTTTTAGTAGTCCCTCTTTTACCAATTAAGCCTTTTTATTTGATACCCATATTAAGGTTGTAGTGAAGTAATATGCAATTCGCCATTTTGTATCGGTGGCAATCTTGGATGTACAATCATAAAGAATGTATTATATTTTATGGTTTTCAAGATTAAGAGTGTTAACCAAATTTCAGTTCAATTGATTGTCAGGAAGGGAGTCAAATTTAAATTATTAAATTTGACCCAAATAAATGACAAATAAATATTAAATAACAAATAACAAATACACTGGTCAACTTAAGTAAAACCGTTTAACAAGAAATTTAAAAAAAAAATTAAGTTAATTTACATTGCTGTAAAAAGCTTTGGGTTAAATCATAATAATAACAATAAGGCTATATTACATACAAATTTCATTAGGAGTGGCAAGGTAAAGTATAGTTCTAGCGTCGCTATAATATTAAAAAATAAAAAAATCTTTTTAATATTTGCTATTTAGGAGTAAAAATATCCTGGGTATATTTTTAGAAATTTAATTGCCCGTATTTTTTTTAAGTTGGCTTCCTTATTAAAAACTAAGAGGTACTTTATTTACATAATTTTTAAAGAGGCTAAAAAAATAGAAAACCACTGGCCACTTACCAATATAATTTAATTATTATTTTTTTATCCAATTTTCATAAAAAACAATTAACTGTGCACTTTGGTTATCAATAAAAGGATAAAAGTGTTTTAGGTAAAAAGGTTTTTAAATGAGGTAATTAAGCAACTAACACTCTAAATTAGTATTTGCACCTGGAAAGTTCTAAGACAATTAAAATTCAACATGAAAGTAAGTATATTGATTTTTTGATGATCGACTATATTTATAACAATTAATTTATTTGCAGGTTAGGACATTTCGTATGTTTTTAACAAATAAATTAACAATAATTAATTAAATTAGGGTACCATAATAAAAAATATTTTTAAAATTTTACGCCACTAAATCTTTGTCATAAAACAACATTGAAATTACAATGTTAAGTTTATAATAAATAATAATGCATTGAATAAATATCCTTTAAAAATTCATAACAAAATATACAGGGTGTCACAACTCTATTTATACACGAAATAGCTTCGCCCCTGTACAAGATACAAAACTTAACCAAAATAAAAATGGGTATTTGGATAAACTTTTTATTGGCAGTACTGCTTAATACACAAGGTGCCTTAAAACATAATTTTTATTGTCCAATAGGTTTTTTAAATAAAAACACATTTTGACTGTGTAATAAATTCTACATCAAAAATGTATGACACATTATACGTTAATTATTGCTGATTTTTAAAATATCAGCAGTATGCTGATGTACTCATCTAACTAACTAATCAAATGTGTAGTTTTGGTTGCATTACCATGACAACACAAGTATTTATCGGAAGTTTTTTTCTCCTGCCTGGGGTACCCAGACCCTTCCAAATTATAGTGAAAATTTTTTGACATAATCATTAAATTTGTTTTAGTATCATGTCTGTCATTCACATACATAATTAAAGAAAATGTTATTTTGTACTAGTTGTAGTATTTCAGACATAACATAATATAAAATAATGTAAGGTTTTAAGACCCTAAATAACAATTTTATACAACCATAGTTAGTAAAATAATATCATAAGACTGAAGTACTAGACATAAGTGAAGAGCAAACGAAAGCAAGGTATGGGTTTAAAAAATTAAAATAAACTTTTTTACCAACAGTAGTAACATAAGGTATATATAATATAAAAGAATAAACAATGATAAGCTCTAAAATTACATATATTTGCAACTACAATTGGTAAAATGGAAAATATTTATTTTATAGTAAAATTTTAAAGGTCGTGTCAAACTTACAAATATCATTTTAAAAGAATATTATTTAACACAAACTTTGTTTGAAATTTTCATACCGAATACCACACGTGCTTAAATTATTCTGGGAAATTTTTTCTCGGCCACGAATATTTTAAGAAAATTCTTCCTCGCCTGCGACTCGGATAAGTATTCGTGGCCTTGAAAAATTTCCGGAAATAAATTTAGCACTAGTGGTATAACCAGTAAAAATTATTCAAAATAAACTAAATTGCTGACTTACTCATTAGTAGTTCTTACAGTGAAAGGTAATTAAATACATGTTATTATAATATTTTTCACTCTGACAGTAATGGTATTATTTAGGAATAATTAGAAAATTAAAACAAAAATAATATTTTCCTTGTTAACTTTTAGTCGTTAATGAGCATACTGCTTATATTTCAAAAACCAGCAATAATTGACGTATAGTCTGTTTTATGCATGAGTCGATACGCATTAGCTGATTGTCGGAGTTTTTTTAAGGACACGGGTAAAATCATATTTATGCACATTTTAATCAAATCACAACTTTTGATAATATTACCAAATTATTTATGTAGGAAATTATGTCAAAAGGTCGTCACTCATAGGGGAAAATTAGAAGCAGTACTAATTTGGCGGGTGGAAACGCACGGGTTTTAACCCTTACCCATGACTCGGAGGTGTGAATCGTCAATAGTCAAAAACTTTTAACGTTAAAACCCCTAGGCGAAAATCGGCCTTAATACAGACTTAAAATGTGTTTAAATATACAGGGTGTTTCAAAAAAACCTACTTGACTATGAAAATTATGTTTTTGAGACACCTTGTACAATAGCTAGTACTGTAAATAAAAAGAGTGTATCTAAATAAACATTTCTTGATTTAATTTTATTTTTGTATCTTGCACAGGACCGAAGCTTCTTTTTCATCTAGGTTTGTTTGGCCTTACATACTAAGTGTTTTGGCCAAAGGGCCGAAGAAATTTGGTGCATAAAGAGTTGGGACACCCTGTTTACAAAACAAGCTCGTCCTTAGTTTTTTTTATAACTTTTAGTTCTAATTTTATAATTATACTGGTAAGATTAAACACTTTTTTATAGTAAGTTTAAATTTATAATTTAAATTTATAAACTTTGAAGTTGAGTTTTGAAGATTGGTATATGGATTAACGTTTCATTTAATATTATATTTCCATTTAAAATGCCAGCCAAAAAGGACTAACTTCCACTAAAAAACATAATTGTAAGAAACGTGAGCCAAGTTTAATACTAAAAATATGTCTGGTTGTGGGCTTCGCCACAAAATGAATGAAGATCTAAATGAGTGAAAAGGACTGTACAACATCCAAATATGTATGGAATCTTAAAGTAGGTTAGATTTGGCTTGATCAGTTTTAATTACATTAGTTATTTTATAAAGTTATTCAACCTATTAAAATATGTATTTTTTAAATTCTAATAAAAAATAGCTAATTTAAAGCTAAGCGACTTTAAGATGTCATGCATATTTGGATTTTGTATAGAACTTGGCACTTATTTGGATCTCCATTCTTTTTGCGGCGAGAAGTATTGAACTTTGCTCACCTTTCTCACATTGTCTCATTATGTTTTTGGTGGGATATCGTTACTTTTCTAAAGAAAACTAGTATGAGCAGGTATTTAAATTTATTATTTATATAAAAATCGGACCTTTAACATTTTTTTTTTCCTAAAATGTTTTTAGTTTTACCGGCATAATTTTTTCTTTAAATAATAAAAGGATTACTGGGGATGTTTTTTAGTAGACCTTTTTTTTACATCTGTTATTAGGGAAGTAAACAATAGAAAGTTTCTGTAGATGGGTAGGCCACCATCCGCCCTACTTAATGCAACTGGGTTCCTGTTATTAAAGTGTTCTTTAGAGATCTGCAGAAACTGCAAAATATACTGACCATCCATGGAAAACTTTACAATTTCTATTATTTACTATTTTGCTAAGTACTATTAAATATGCCATTTTTAGTCTAATCGTAGTTTTTTTTTCGATTTGTTAGCCTTTCTTTTTAGTACTGGTTTAGTACCAGGATCGTATTGTTTATAAATGGATCTTAAGAAAAATACAAAAAAATAAAGTACATAATAATATAGAGGTTTACATTTAAATAAAAAATATACAAAGTGTAATGTACATCTAAAGGTGTTCGGTGAAAAAATAGTGATACAAATAATATTTTCTTAAAGTGGGGGATAAGTTCAGCAATATATTTTTATATTTTTATGTTGTGCATATTTATATGTTTTGGATTTTTATTTTTATTTATTGCTATTATATTTTAGGATTTTTTTAATTAGCTTTTGCCTAACATGGCGCAGAATTTTTTATTTTTAATTATTATATTCAAATTCCTTAATTCTACATTTTACTGACCCTTATCAAATAAACGGGGTATTCTTAAACTCCTAATTTGATTTAAACAAAGATTCGGCAAGTAGTTCTGTGTTTTGTATTATAAGATTATTTAAACATTAATAATAATAAAATGTTTATAGTTTATTGTCTTCAGGACTTCTTCAGGGTACCCTAGGTGAATGTCGATATGGTAATGTAGGTTACGTTACAATACACTATATTTATTGCTTTTTACGCAGAATATAACATTGACTTTTCCTGTATTACAAATATTTAAATCGAAACATTTTTTTTAGCTCTACAATCTTATGCTTGTTTTATTCTTTGCAACATTAACTGTTTGGTTCGACTTTGCAAACAGTAAGTTTATTTAATATATTGTAATTTTATATAAAAAGTATATTACAATAAACTTAGGTTTTTGGCACACTTTTATAAAATAAAAAGGCACGCACTGAAAGTACCTTAAAAATTTTTTTATTGTTTTGTTAAAATGTTTTAAAAGACAAACATTATAACATATTTTAAAAAGAAACAAAAATTTGCACATTTATTACGAATTAAGTCCAGAAAAGCTTTTTCGAATATGGACCAACAATTTTATTGTTCAAAAAAGTCGTGTGTAGCAAAAATTTAAAATGGTCCAAGAGAAATCTGTCATTACTCTTAATAATCTAAAAAATGTCAAAGAGATAAGCTTTTTTAAATAAAATTACACTAAATAACATCCAATATTTATTAATTTACGTAAATAAACAAAATTTTAATACATATCACATTTTTTTACTCATGTGTTATACCTTTTCCGCGTAATTTAACTGGTTTTAAAGGTTATAAATGTTAAGTTAAAAAAATGTTACCTTATAAACTTTTATCTAAATGAGGGAATTTTTGACTAAAAGTTGTTATTGAAAATTAAAAATACGTTGTTTCAAATAAAATTTTCAGATATTTAATGTCTATTCAATTTTTAAAAATCTTTTGTCTAACACTTTGGTAAATTATTAAAAAGCAATGTTCTTGTTTTTTTTGCCATTTTTGTAGTTCTTAAGTACTCTCTACAAGGAAAAATATATTTTTACTACTTATTCTTGTTTTTTTAGAAGAGCAAAAAACCATGGTAAATTTGTGTTAATGCTAAGTCCATTCGCACACAAATTGTTTTTAATAATATGTCAGAAAATATTCCTTTTAAATATTTTAATAACATTTGCTGCAATATTTTTTTAACTTTCCAACGAATATAATATATATATATATATATATATATATATATATATATATATATATATATATATATATATATATATATATATATATATATATATATATATATACCCTCGTTTCATAAAAAAAGGAATTATGACCATAAATTCAATAGTATAATAATTAGTTTAGAAGTATTTTAGTACATCCTTCTTGGATATAAAATTTTTGAAATACCGCTTATGTGGTACCAAATTATTTGAGATAAAATGCTCTTTAATTACGCAATCAATACACAATTATTTTAAATAACGACATAAAATATTTGTTTTTAATTTATCTAAAAAGTAAAACAATTTATAGGGGGAAACCACCTGTGAGAAAGATCTATTTAAAATAGGGAAGTTGACATTAACTTTCGGTATAACCCGAAACGGTAGAGTTGTCAAAATATTTTAGTTGTATGTCGCCCCTGACTTAATGTTACCAAGTTCGGTATTATTCTTTAATATATATATATATATATATATATATATATATATATATATATATATATATTAAAAAATATATCGTTAATATTTAGGGCTCCATCTTCTATAATTTGGATTTTTTATTTGTTTTTTTATTTTGGGTTAAAGCTGCCTTCTTAGGTACAATTAAAAAAATTATTTGCACATATACCCTTAGGAAATTATATTTCCTACAAAAAACGTCTCTTGAAAATTTTTGTACCGGCGAGATGTTTTCGAATAATCAAGCTTTAAACAATGATTTTTTGGATTAACTTATTTTAGTTTGTAATATTATAACTAACTAAAAAGAAATATGTAGAGAGTAGCAACACACATTTTTAAGAAAATTTAATGCTCCACAAAAAGGTTTTATAATAGTTAACTAAAAAATATTATTTTAAAAGTTATTTACAATTTAAGTTAAAAAAAAACATTTATAATTATCCACCAACAAAGAAAACAATAATTTGTAATTATTGGTTTCTTTGTGGGTAAGCATTTTTTACTCAATGGTACAAATTATTATGTTTCATCATCGAAAATCACTATTTTATCATTATTGCCAAAAAATAAATAAATTTTGTAATTTATCCAAACCTATTCTTGGTTAATTGCTGTTTATTATACGAAATGTAGATTTACTGTTTTAATTAGGAAACTAAAATTACGTGGTTTTACTATTAATAATTATGTTTTTACCCAATATTATTTATTAGTTTAATATTATATTAATTAGGATATATTAATTTATATCTTTCAATAATATTACACCTTTGCTCTTCTATTTTGAAAACGAGAAGGAAATTTTTCACCCGTCACAGCAATTAAGAAGTTCCTGATAACAAAACAAATAGAGGGGCAATGGAGTAATGTTATTAAAAGATGCGAATTCTTATATAATAATTAAAAATATATAATATAATATTATAATAATGTATAAAAAGTAAAAAAAATTAAAAGTAAAATCACATAGTTGTAATTTTTAAATGATTTTATTACGGTTAATCTAGGTTTTTGTATAATAAATAGCTATTAACTAAAAATATGTTTAGAAATATTATAAAATTTAGATATTTTAAGCAAAAACGATTACTTAAATTATAGTTTTTGATAATTTAATTTATAAACTTGTTTCACTGAGTAAAAAGAAATTGTTTAACAACGCAGAAAACATTAATTTATTTTTTCCGTTTAATTCTAGTACATAATTTTTAAAAGAATAATTTTATGTAAATATGTTAAGGGATTCTTCTTGTTGATCAATATTTTTTCTTTTAAAGAAATTATGTTGTTCCTTTCTATATATTTATTTTTTTGCTACTTACAAAATTTGATAATGAAAAAGGTAAGTCCAGAAAATATAACAGTGTATAAGGCTTTATTATTTTAAATCTTTTCGTCTGGCAAAAATATTCAAATGTTGTTTTTTGTAGACAATTTAAATTTTTTAAGGTGTATGTGCAAACCGATTTGTTTCTTTAATAATATTTAAGCAGCTTTGTCGCAAAAAAGACAAATGCAAAGTCTAAATTAAAGAAGATTCTATATATTTATATTAAGAGCTTAAACCTTTACAATTTTTTTGGTTACCTTAAACAATATTTTTAATATATTTTTCTAAAAAAAATTGCACTAATATAGTGTACTGGGTGTTCCTTACAGGTGGTTTCCCCTTTTACTTTTTTACCTTTAAAAATTGTAAAAATAAATTTAGTAAACCTTTATTTGACATAATTTTGAATTAACTGATCTATTTAGTTGTTTTCTATTACTTTAAATTAACCGAAAATGACTGATTTTTAAAATTTTCTCGTTTTATTTCAAAAAGAAGGTATAACCATAAATAGGATTTTGAAAACTTTGACTTCTCCCTAAAAAGTTGGAAAAAAACAAAAGATGATTAAATTCAGTTTTTTTTTTGGCTACTTGACTTAAAATAAACCGTCTTAGCTTAATTATGGTACTCTAGATTGAAATAAAAAAATGACAGAAGAAATGTTAAAACATGATAGGTGAGGTGTCATTGTATTTAAAATGTCGTATTCTATCGAAATAAAATAAAATATACCGGAGGTGCCATTTTAAAATTTGAAAGTGGCAGTCATTTTTGTTTAAAGCGAAAGTTGCAAAAACCAAGTGAACAGATCAATCAATTCACAATTATTTCTAATACCGATATACCAATTTTTTTTATCCTAAAAGGTAAAAAGTCATAGGGAGGCAACACCTGTGAGAAACACCCGGTATATCACATTGTTTGCCTTACTACGGTAAATATTTTTCTTAAGGCCAGTCAAGTGACACACCCCCAATAGAAACTTCTTCCGAAACACCCAGCTCTGATGATCCTTCGTCCACAGAGTCTACTACTTCTACGACAACTGAGCCGTATTTAGAGGTTAATTATAATACTACACCAGATGACTCAGAAACCACAACTGAAACTTCATTAGTAAGTATATATTTAAAGTGTTGCAGTAGGTTTATAAATAACATAACTTTATTTTTTTTTGTTTAATTAAACCTTTTTAATACTATATAAAAACAAATACTTAAGAAATGTACAAAAATCCCTTAGCTAAAAAAATCTCACAAAAACTAGTAGTACTGTGGCGTATTTAAAAATATATATTTAACAATATTTATTTAAAAATAGCTAAAAAAATTACTTTGTGCCACATTAGTTAAATGTGTATACAGGGCATCCAGTTGCTTAACCTGCAGACTGAGGTAATTCTAAAATAAGGGATATAAAAAAATTAAACAACACATTTTGGTTTTTGAACTCCGAGGTGTTAAATCGTTTCTTTATGGTATATTTTATACCACTAAGGATATTTTAGAAAATTAGTAAAGACGTGTTTTTGCCTTAAAAGACAGAACAAAAAAATAGGTTTTTACTAGTGTCCTTCGTGAGGGCTAAAGGGTAAATATTTTTTACGAAAAAAATGGTACGCCACTCTTTGTTCTTTCTTTCTTTTTTTTAAATTATTGTTTAATTTGGAACAAACTGGATCTTCCGACTTTTTTATTCTATGTGCAGTTTTCGCCTAAATACATACCAACCATTTTTTAGCATGGTTATTCATCTCATTCTATTTTTAAAGCAAAATGTACTTTTTAACTCGTAAGCGCCGGAATTACTTTTTTATTAAATATTTATTGCATTTTTATTAATTGGCAATGCTTAATTTATTATAAAGTTTTTATTAAAATGTTAAATCTAAAGGTAAGTTTACATTACTTTACCTTAAATTATTAGTAACGCCTGGTTTTAAGAGAAAATTAGTTAAAATATTACTGTGGCACTTATTATACAATGATTGGAAAAGCAAGCATTCCGATGATTAACGTGCAGCCAACAGAAAACATCGAGTTTTAGATTTATTGCAAAAATGTACTTTTTTTTGTAAATAAATACCGTGTATATTATATCACCATTTGAAAGATCTATCCAAGAGCTTTAAAAAAGTCGACATACATCTAATTTTTAATAATTTTTCACCACCATTAACTAGATATTTTAAAATGTTTTAAGAAATGCCACCTTTGGTATGTCTATCTCTTATAGTTTTGGAAATATGGCCATCCAAATCTAATAGATAGTGGATATAATGCCTATTTTATCTACGGCACTAAAGTTAGTGTGCTTATAGCTTATAGGTGTAGAGATAATAAAAATTTAACATAATTTTTAGATTTGGATGGTCATGTTTCCAAAACTATCATACATAGATATATTAAGAGTGGTTTTTTCATAAAGCTCTTTGAAATATTTATTTAATGGTGCTACAATATACAGGGTGTTTTATTTAAAAATGCTATATTTTTATCAAATTCCTGAGGGTAGCCATATTTATAAAAATTAAAAATTTGATATATTATTTACGCGACAATCGTACATTAATCAACATAAATCAAGCAACCAGATTTGTTTAAAACCAACCAAAAATTTAAAAAGTTATTCTAATTAAAAAAAAAGTGGCGTCCGTTACCCTTATATTGTAAAAAATATTTTGCTCTTGTATGTCTAAAGTATCCTTTAATAAATAGGAGACGATTTCTAAATAATATAAAATATGAACTACCAGAAAGTGTCTGACTTTATTTTTTTAATAATATTGACTGTGGTGCCCACTAGACGCCACAGGTCCCAAAATTTAATTTTAGTTATTGCTTTGCCAAATTAAAACAAATAGGGTACTTCAGTTACTTGTTAGATACCAATTTTTTAAAAGCTGTAATGACTTATGCCTAAAAAAAAAGCAACCTTGGATATACGTTCGTGGCATGTTTTCTTTTTAAAATGATATAGAAAATCGCCCTTTATACTTGTACCACCTAATTTTATTAATTTTTCAAACGTTTCGGCATTATGCCTTCTTCAGTGAATTTATCTAAAAACTAAATGACAAAGTTGCGTTTTACATTATTAAAATTAATATTACGAGTTATTTTTTTCCTTGATTTTACATTAACATTAAAAATATAATTTTGTTTTTGCTTACCTTGAAAGGAAATTAGTCCAATTGTGTCAGTTTTTTCAATTAAAAAACACATATATCTAACACTAAAACAATACAAACATTTTAAAACTTAAGACGTGTACAGTTAAAATTTGTTATTAATACTGAAAAGCAAGAAGTTCTCTTGGTATTTGATAAAAGGATAAGAATTCAAGAAACGGATTTTTGTTATTATTAATATATGTGAAAATATTTAATTATTTTTTACCCTCTTTGGTACTTGTTGTTTTATTCAAAATTATAATGGAACAATGCAAAACAATTTATTTAATTAGAGATGTGATATTATTTTTATTTAATTTTTTAACTTTTAAAGAGTGAAATAGAAAACATTGGCTTGGTACTCACATTATGTATCTAAAATTAATTAATGACGTTATAATAACATTGACTTAATGTTTTTATGTCTGTTTTATCATTAATGGAGTGTTTGTGTTTTTTTATAAAAGCATTTCTAAAAATTTCCTTTTCTTGTGATTGGGTTCGACAACAGAAACAGAAACGGAGTCTTAACATGTTACAACAAACGTATGTATATTAACTATAATGAAAATTTAATAAAGTAATTGCAAGTATTCCTATTTTTTTATTATATTACATAAATTTAAAAAAATATCTTTTCATTTAATTTCATTACCTAAACTTTTGTAATTTTTAAAGTGACTTAAAACTCTTTTAGTTTTTTAAATAGACATATAAAATTTGGTATATAACGGTATTTTCCATATTTGTGAATTGGTTTATTTATTTACTTGTTTTCTATTACTTTCGGTTTGACCGAAAACGATTGCTACCTTCAAATTTTAAATGGCACCCCTGGTACATGTTATCTTATTTTGATTAAATATAACATTTTGAATAGAAAGTGTTAAAAATGACATTTAACATGTCAATTTTTTACAGTTTTGCTGTTTTTTTAATTTCAATCTAAAGTGCCATGAAAAAATAAAATTAGTAGTTTTTTTTACAACTTCTTAACTTGCCCTTCTTAGGGTAGGTCAATGTTTGCAAAATCCATAATCATAACTCATTTTGAGAGTGGCTCGTAAGCATATCCTTAAAAGGTTTTTATTTTAAATTATCTGATACCACATAAGCGTAGACAGTAAGACTTTTTCTACCGAACACATAATAAATACTCTATGTTGTTTTAAAATTAATATTTATCATTTCGTTAAATGAGTGTTTTTGAAGCATATTATGATTCCATCCTCTTATGTGAAACCGAATTATACAGAATAAAATGCTCTTTTTTAGATATTCCAACAAGCCCCCTTGTTCCATTTAAAAAATAGGAGTTTTGATCATAAATAGGTTTTTGCAAACTTTGACTCCGCCCTAAGAAGCCGTAAAAACAAAAGACAACATTTTTTTCCATGGCTTAAAATAAACCGCTTTAGCCTAATTATGACAGTTTAGATTAAAATTTTAAAAAATAAGTTGTTGACTGCAAAAGTGACAAAAAATGACATGTAGGGTGTTATTGGATTTAGAATGTCATATTCTATCAAAATAAGCTAAAATATACTAGTGGTGCCATTTAAAATTTTAAAAGAAGTAATTTCAACCGCAATTAATAAAAAACAAGTGAATACAATACACAGTCTAAAATTATGTGAAAAACTTACATAACAAATTTTATTTTTCAATCTTTATGGTTAAAAAAGTTAAAGGGGAAAACAACCTGTGAGAAACAACCTGGTATAATCATTTACTGCTTGCAAATTATACAACCAGTTAAGCCTTCTCAGTATTTAGAGTTGAATAGGCCTAAGTACTTAAATCATATACTTACTAAGGGCAGCATTGTCGCTCTGCTCGAACAAGTGAGAACAAAGATCACAAAGTTGTCAATCGACTTTTTAAAACTTTAATTTATTTATTTTTGTAGAAAAACGATTTATAGTCTTTGGTGCAGTAATGAAATTGACTTCATAATAATAACACTTTAAAAACCTTTTTAGGGGGTTCCTTTTAACGAGTCTACCATGAATATTTAGACAGCCATATATGGAAACGGCGCTTTAACCCATTCTGTCAATGTCAAATGTTTCGGGTGTCGGACTGGGCAAACGCGTAAGTTTTTTTGTTGTCCAAATTTACTAGAATATTTAAGATGCAATTTTTAAACTGTATCTAAACAATGTCAATGGGCCTTATGATTTCGTGTCACAATGTTTAAAAATTGCATGTAAAACATTGTGTTAAACTTGTCTCACAAAAAAACGCGCTTGCCCAGTCTGACACCCAAAGTATTTAACATAGACAGGCTGGGTTAAAGTGCCGCTTCCATATATAGCGGTATTAATATTCGTCTTAGGCTCGTCCAAAGAAACGTCCCTAAAAATGTTTTAAAAGTGATATTTTCATAAAGTTAATTACTGGCCCAAGGACTATTATTATCACTATTTTATTACATTACGACGTAAAAAACTAAAAGAAAAGTAATCCATTATATTAGGAAAACATATTTTTACGTGTCATGTGAACTACATTTTTCAAGAAACTTGCATGCATGTACGAAATATCTTCGAGGAGTAAAATTTATATTCAGTGAACGGAATCTATATAGCGAGTGAATTAAAGTTTTTATAAAAGCTCGATAGAGGCGCCCACACAACTTGTGCATTATTGCATTTTTCCATAAGTTTTTCCAAACTATTTATGTACTGACAGCGATCGCTACTTCCTCTGTAATTTTAAATTTGTTTATCAATTTAGGGCACCAGATATATATTTATATAAGGAAGGAATGTATATTTTACGATTGTGCTGGATATTTGTTTACAAAGAAATACTGGGTGACACTAAAATCACATTAATTTTTTTAAATAAAACATGTCAGTTTTAACTTCTGAAACAATATAGTGTGTCATTAGACGGTGATCTTAGATAAAATAACGTCTAAGGAATCTTGGTTCTTGGGTTTGACCGCGTCAAATTAAAATCGTTTACCGACGTTTCGCAATCGATTGCACAAGGCGTCTTCAGAGATTTGTACTCTGCGAGAATGAGCTCTAGATCCCAAGGCAAAAGTTTATATACCCTTGTCCTTTTCACGAAGGCGTGTCCCTGTTTATGATTGCTCTTCACGTGTGATGTAGACCGTTGCCATTTTCTCTATTGAAATTGTTAGAGAGTTTGTGTATTTCAATAGATTTTTAAACTTTTCTTTTATAGAAACCTTAAACGGACGCAAGAACCTTAGTTTTCTTTACATTAATAATGTGACCGGTTCAATATTGATGTTCAGCAACTGCTGACTGAATTATTTGTTTGTTTCCAATACATTTATCATACTTCTTAATTAAGTAGAAATGAACCGTCCAGTTTTTCTCATTACACGTTACCACATAAACAGGGAATTTTGTACACTCCCTAGGTTTGTAATAGAATTTTATCTTTCGCCGATCTAAGCACTAACCAATCTTTTGTGTATGTTAAAGTTTGTTCGTATGTTGGACCGACAAGGTATTTAAGCGATTTTGTCCGTGGTTCCATGTATACCGAGTGACAACGAGATCAGTTTTCGGCTGCCATTTTATTATTTATTGTTTTATACTGACGAAACTTAGTAGGGTTGTTAGACTAATAAAAAGTCATTTTTAGGTGTATCTAGTAGGTTTTTATGACTCTCGGTTTCACCGGAAATGATATGAACTTTTGATTTTTAAATGGAACATCCTGTATATTTTTTATTTTTCGGATTCTCCAGATAATTTAGAGTCGAAATAAAATATCTTCTAAACAAATTTTGGTGAAAATAGATAGTGTGTCATGATCATTATAAAATTACTCCTCATACTTACCTTATTTTCAGAAAAATACAAAATCACTTTTATCATTTTTAACTTTTTTACTAGGGGGCTCTAAACTGCATTTTTTAGTTTTTTTACCTTATCCCAAAAACCAAAATTAGACCATATCACTTTCATAATATTTCTAAATGCAGTATTTTAAAGCGAATCCAACAATGTAAAACACTACGACACTTTACTTTATTTTCTTTTAAAACACAACATTTATTATGTAGATAAATTATCTTTTTAATACTGAATGGCGTACGTTGCAATTCATCGTAGTTGCCAAAACAGAAACTAATAGAATATGTTGTAAAACAATTGCTTGTGTTCCGTTAAGAGTTAAAAAAATAGTTTTTTTTAAGTATCTCCTACAGTAATAAAATAATTTTAAGTTTAACGTGGTATTAGGATAATTTTTAATTATTAATACCAAATATACCGTTAAATTATTTAAACATCGTAGGAGATACATACATAAACACAAACTAATGTTTTTATTTTTAAACTCTTAAAAGAACAGAAGCAATTGTTTTAACAACATATTATTCTATTAGTTTCTGTTTTTATGGCAACCACGATGAATTGCAACGTACGCCATTCAGATAATAAATGTTGTTTTTTTTAATATGAAGTAAAGTGTGGTAGTGATTTACATCGTTGGATTCGCTTCAAAATACTGCATTGAAAATATTGTATTTGGACTAAATACGATTTGGAGCCTCCGAAAAACAAAAAATATACAGGGTGTCTCATTTAAAACTCAAAAGTTCCAATTATTTCCGGTGAAACCGTAAGTCGTAAAAGTCTATCATATAATCCTAAAAATGACTTTTGTTAGTCTAACAACCCTACTAAGTTTCGTCAGTATCGACAAAGAAATAAAAAAATGGTAGCCGGAAAGTGATCACGTTGTCACCCGGTATATGGTAATACTACACGGTCCAAAGGTTTAACACTATCAGCACTAGTTCTAGTCCTGAAAATAATTTTTTAAATCGATATCATCGTCTTATATCATTAATGCAATATCCATTGCATCTTAACTCTTCAGTCAATTTTTGAGTTTTCGACGGCAATGACTCTTTGTCACAAGTAGAAAGTGACGGATTGTTCTTGTGACAGGTGGTAATGAAAACTGGCGTTTAGATATCGGTTGGTATGAATAGGTTTTCTATACACAGTTTGTGCCATGGTGCCGTCTCCCTCTCTCTTATAAGTACATCTAGTTGGTATGGCTCCTACTCTGAATTTTAGGTTTGGATGCTGGTTATTCAAATGATCCAAAAACAATGGGAGAGATTTAAAACCATGTGGCCAGGCCACGAAAGTGTCGTCAACGTACCTCGACCAAAACCTTTAAAGGAGCTGTCGACAATGCATTTTCCTCCAATGCCTCCATAAAGATATTAGCCACCACCGGTGAAAATGGTGCTCTCATAGGCGAGGTCTGCTAATAGAAAACTTCCTGAAACACAAAATAGGTGAAAGTGAGGCAGGCTCGGGATGGGATAATGAGTAACCTTTAACATTATTATTAGAAAATTAATCGGTGGGTATGGAAATTGAATCGTTCACTGGCACATTTGTGTATAGTGACTCCACGTCAAAACTGACTAAAAGGCCTCCAGGGTCTAATTTTCAATAGAAACAATGGCTACGGTTTACATCACACGTAAAGAGCAATTCTAAACAGAGACACGTCTGTGTGAACAGGACAAGGGTATATAAACTCTTGCCTTGGGATCTAGAGCTTATTCAGTGTTCTATTCTCGCATCGATGGCTAAACGTCGGTAAACATATTTAATTTGACGCGGTCCAAACCCAGAAACCAAAATTCCTCAGTTGACCAAGGCCGTGTTCTAAAATAACCTCTTCCCAATAGTTTTGTTTAGGCAAGAAGTAGAGTAAATTTAAACATTTTAAATTAAACGTATCATATATATTTTTTAATTTGAATCCCAATAGTCTAATCGAGAAGAAGGTTTCCTGCGAAAAAATTTCCTGTAATTGTAAAAATATCGTGTTTGGTATTTTAAATTTTGAAAAAAAAACTCTAAAAGGAGATTTTTTTAATAATCCCACACTTACAAGTTGCAAGTATTATATAAAAAAATGCAATAACAAAAGAAAATTTTAGTAGGACATCTTTCAACTTTCGACTTCATTATTTATAATTTTAGTTTAACTGTGAAAATTGAGTTTCAAGAAGCCCTTTTTTCACTGGCCCTCCGCCGCCACGCAAAGTGTGCAATAAATTTTTTTATAATAGTAAATATCAGTTTTTAAATTTAAATAAATTATAGTGTCACCAAGACACTCAAAGAAATATAGTTTTTTGACAAAAACTTTTAAACTTGTCATAAAATCTCTAAACGTTGAAATAATGGTACTATAATGATTTTCCCATTAAATTTTTTTTTTACATACCTACTGAATAAGATTTTGTTTTACAGTTTAACAAAAGTTTTTTTATTTATTTATTGTGAATTTTTTAAGTTAAAAATTAACTAACCAAATGTTTTATTTTAGTTGTTTTTATGCTAATATATTTGTACGTCATTTGTTTATATATTTTTTTATAAACAAACACCAGTTAAATATTTTAAAATATATTTACATTACAAGTGTGGAAAATGACTAATTTCACACGAGTGGGAATATTGTAGCACGAGGCGTTAGCCGAGTGCGACAAACCCACGAGTGTAAGAAAGTCATTTTCACACGAGTACTGTACACTATTTTTCCTACGACCACAAATTATTCACCAAAAAATAAATAAATTAAAGTTTGTCTGTTCAGAAAAAATAAAAAACAATTGAGAACTTTGCAACACTAGGGTGATATTTACTTTGCAACACTAGTGTGATATATACTTTCCTCACTGCTATATTATACTGTTTTGACAATATTTTTACATCGAAAATCACCTACCTAGAAGCATTATATAACTTTTATCATTTTGGAATTTAAAAAGGCCCTCACTTAATAAAAATTGTATGGTTTTGTTAGGTAATAACGCTAATAGTTTAATACGGTTTTCTGCTATTATAAGTGTTTTTAAAAATTATCGATTCTTACATATTTTAGACACTCTTCTAAATAAAACGTAAGTGGTGCATATCCAAAATATTCCGTTTTTAAAAAATATCAGTAAATAAACTTACGGGACCGGGGAGTGAAAAGGGGTGCTGGGTGGGGTAAAATTGGTAAAACGAGTTAATGAAACTGAACATCACATATAAAATTAAGTAAAAATAACAGTTTTTCCTCATATTTTTAAGAAAAAATATAAAAAATATGAAAATTGTAAATGCATAACCTAAAGTCCTAAAAGTAAGGAAAAAACGACTACCAAACGTCAGTTACCATGCAAAATATGGAAAGCATTTGGCAACGTCGGAAGGGTCTGATTCTATTTATGAATGGATAAAGAAAGTGGATTCATAAAGTGTGTATTAGCCTTAGGTTTAATTAGGGATTAAAAAAAAGATTTAACTAGTTGTTTGAGTACACGAAGAAAGAGAGGAAGGAATTTGATCTATAGGCTTTTTTCTCTGGCGCTTTAGGTCGAACGGTCAAGCGGCAAGGCTGCCTCTATAAAGTACGTGCTCAAAGGTAGAAGGGAGATTTTTAATTTGATCTACTTACCTGACAACACTGTGCCAGTCAGTGAAAGTTGTTTTTGTGGTTATGTCTATTTTTGTTTATGTTTTTATTTTTCGTAAATTTTAATAAATATAAAATAAGATGATTTTCGCTAATTTGGGTTCTACCGTTTAAGGTAAATAAAAAGTTTTTTACTGTCACTACAATAAATATGTCACTTGCAAAACCAATAGCAGTTTTAGAATGACATCATAATATGTATCACACCAGTGTTGTAAAGTACTTTGCAACACTAGTGCTGTAAAGTACTTTGCAACACTAGTGTGATATAACGCATTTTCTATGCATGAAATCAGTGTGCAAAATATATTTACATTATCCAGATATTTTTTTGGTAACTTTAAAAATTTAAAATAAACAAATGAAAAAACTTTTATTAACTTTTAAAACAGAGTCTTGTTTAATATGTATATAAGAATAGCTTTCATAAAAATATGGGTACATTACTCAAACTTTTACAATGGATTTTATAACAAGCAAAGCCTATAAAAAAGGTTAATAATTAACAATTTTAACAAAAATTAGGTTTACAAGTTTTTGTTAAAGAACCAATACTTCAACAAGATGACATCATAATTTATTTAGATTAAAATATTATTATCATTAAAAATTAAAGCTTATATATAATATTATAAAAAACTATTTTGTTATGTACACGTAATGCGTTTCGGCGGCGGGCCAGTGCCATAACGGCTGCGAGGAACCCAATTTTTACCGTTAAACGAAAATTATAAATAGTAAAGCTTCAACTCTGGAAATAGGAATTTTTTCTACTAATTTTTTTTCTTTTAGTTTTTTTTTTTTAATAATTAGTTATAGTTAGATTTAGTATATAATAACGAAGATGCTCTATTTTTTATTTATTTTTTTAAAATAAAAATAATTGCAATTTTTAGGTGGGAATATTTAAAAAAAACATTTTTTAATTTTTTTCTAATTCCAAAATACTAAGGACCATATATTTACGATTACAACTATTTCTTGCAGGAGGTTTACTTCTCGACTAGAATATAAGGGATAATACGTCTAGCGGTACTTTTTCTAGTAGGTATTTTGGGATAGATGAAAGGGTTTAAATTTCAAACTATAATGCTATTTGTCTTCAGTACTGTTTGACAATTTATTTTGTAAAGACCTAACGTCTTAAACTTGTTCAACTGTATTATGAAAATTATTATTATCCGAGAAATGTGTTTCATGCGCCTCGGACAACTTAGGGTCCACGCATAATCGGCGTTCTGAGCCGACTATTAGCTGTACCTTCACAAAAATTTAAGCTTCAATTTTTTTATTGGATAATTCTTGACCAAATGAGCCACATCTAGCACGTAGTGCAGAAAATTTAGCGGCAGTAGCTGAGAGGGTACGTTATGATTCTAACGAATTGATTTGACGCTTTGAAATTGGAGCTTAAGAACAGACCATGTTAGACGCAGTTAAGGCCAACATTTAAAAGCCATAATATTTAAAAAATTAATGTAAGATATAGTTCTATCGTATAATAATAAATATTACCTAAAATTTTTTTTTATTTTTTTAGAATAAAAAAGATTTTTTATTGCTCAGTTGTTTTGCATCTTATGGTAACAGGGAATAGTATATCATTGAAGTAGTCCATACTTACAGTGAAGTGTTATATCAAATTTTTGAAATTTGTTCCAATTTGAAACTATTTTTAGGGAAGAAAAGGTTGGTTTATTTTAAAAATTACTAGGCCTATAAATCGCGGATAGACACGAGAACCATCTAAATCAACTGTAAGACCAAATCGTTTTTAAAAAAACAAGATTCTATTTTTGTAGATATCGGCGAGGAATAATCTGTTATAAGGTGTTGAATTCTGAAGAAACAGTTAATACTATACTTAACAAATAAAAGTTAATAAACTTTTACCGTGTAATGCTTAAAGAAGGCTATGCCGAAATACTTAACACAAAGTAAGTAATTCTTTTTTCAAGACATACGGTAAAATCTGTTCGCGACACATTGAACTTACTTATCTAGGAAGTTCTAAGAATATATTTATATTAACTTCATTCTTATTTACAGTGCTGCAAGCACTAACTCTTTTGATAATGTGACCCTTAAAATTTTAATGGCACCCTTCATGTTGAATAAAAAGTATTTTAAAACTATTGCAATTTTAAAAAATGTTAAATAAATACCCATGGGTATGATATATCAATTTTTTTATTAAACTGTTTCTCTTAAGGCCACTAGTACCTAGTAAAAATTTGTTGTGGGTCCCATGTTCCAGTTTTTAGATATAGTCATTTGAAAATATTATATTCGCCAATCTTTAACCAACCAGTATACAGTAAAGTACCCTTTATTTTAAATAGGGAAACACCTTTTAAAGTTTTTTTTTTTTTACTTTTTTTAAATCGCCTTGTTTAATACATCTACGGTAATACTTTAACTTCTATAAAGCAAAAGCCGCAGCGTTTGGTAACAGTTGTGGAATGAAAGATTGGTCAGCGTATTACCTGCGGAAACTGCGTAATGTCGTGTGTAGTTTGAATTCACGTTAAAATTATATTAGGGAAGAATAGGGTAATGGAAGCCTACTAAGGGAAAATTTAAATAAAAACCAAATTATATAACATTTTAATTATTTTAAATTAGCGGCTCTTACCTTTATTATTAAAGTACATTTTAATTGAACTTATAATCAAATACAGCCAAGTATTAGGATACCCGACACGTGCGGGAAATGAGAGCCCATTTAACCCTCATATGGGAAATGGGAGACACTCTCTTAGATTCATCGAAAATTTAACTACATAAACTTATGTAGTTTAAGTAAGATCTTACTTAAATCTAGTTAACACAAACTCTTTAAATTTGGACAAAACCGCAACATTAAATGCTCCCTAAAACCAGATAATCAAGACAACAATGAGGTTAGATTCTTGGGTATGTATTTGGACAAGGGGCTCAATTTTAAAAATCATATCCTAAACCTTAATTCAAAGCTCTCAAGCGTTATATTCTTGCTTAAAAAAATATCTGAATACACTTCACAGATGGTAGTAGGACAAGCATATATGGCTCTATTCCAGAGCCACATTATGTATGAAATCCTTTTTCGGGGTAACTCAACTAATTGGACATCGGTCTTTAAACTACAAAAAATGGCTTTGCGGACTATTGCGGGTGTAACAAGCAAGACTTCTTGTGAAGAATATTTTAGGAAATTTAACATACTGACTCTGCCAGGACTATACATACACCAATGCCTTTTGTATGTCATAACCATTCCAATCACATTTAGTACTCATAGTTCTGTTCATGATTATGACACAATACATAAAAGTAAAGTGATAATACCAACTCACCGATTGACACTAACACAAAAAAAAATTACCTATAACTTCATTAAAGTTATTTAATTAGCTTCCACAAAAAATTAAGAATTTTGGTCTAAATAAATTTAAAACTCCAACAAAAAAGTTATTGATATAGATATGTCCATACAATTTGGCAGAATACTATAAGTTTAATTTAAATAATGGATTGTAGTTGCTTCATGGAATTTTATTTTGTGTTACAATTTACCTTATGTCACATTTTAATTGTTTTATTTTATATCTTAATATTTTTGTAACATTTTAAATATTTAAATTTTATTGTAATTTGTTGACGATGCTAAAACGTCAGTGCAAGTATATGTATATGTCACCATATGTATATATCTATGTACTATAAGTTATTGAGCAATTAAAAAATATCTTTCTATCTATCTATCTATTAAATAAAACAAACAATTAAATGTGAAATTACAAAAGGTAAACAGGCTACCATTATCCGTTGATCTCCATTTTGGAAAAAAATAACCTAAATAAGTATTATTATTTTCAAATTTAATCAATTGGACTTGTTATAAGATAAAGTAATGGATGTGTTATGAAGAAATGCAATTCAAAAAAATATAACTACATGCTTATTTTGGTGCTGACAATCTGCTGTTTCCTTATAAGCTTAAAGCGACAAACACACAACCATCCCTCGTACCTTAACTCATTGCAATGCCGACTTTTTCGATGGTTGACGGAAGCGGCAAAGTACCTACGATCATGCCAAAGTAGATACGTTCCTTTCTACCAGTAATGACACCACCTTTAAACACATAGAAATTTTGTTTAAAAGTATACCGGGTGGTGCATCGCCCGACTAGCCATACGAAATTTCTTGTGAATTTTAATACCTTCAAATATTGACACCCCTATGGATTTATGCTACAAAATTGTATTAGACTATTTTAAACACATTGCTAAGATAAGTCACACACTAAATTTCGTTATTTTTCAATGAGCCAAATAAAAGTTATTTAAGAAAAAACAAATGTAAAATCGTTGCAGATTCATACCTGATACATCCCGTAATAAATTTACTAGTAATAAATAAGTAATAATAAATTACTAATAAAGAATAAGATGTTAATAAAAAAAATTAACGTCTTATTCATTACTGGTAAATTCATTAAGATCAGAAACCGCTGCAGCTACAGAGATGGTTAAATAAGCAAAGAATTGTAATTTTTAGAGCTTAGTTCTGGTTAATGAGACGAAAAGGTATTAACTTTGCGTCTCATTAAAAGAAATTGGCTTATTAGATTCTTTGAAAAAAACATTTTTTCCCAAAATTTGTTTTCCTTTATAGCTAAGGCAATATTCGGAATAGAAAAAAGGTGTAAATAGGAAACTTGTAGAAAATAATCTTCTTAATAAAAAGGGTAATCTGACATTTCATGTAGTACTGCGTTTTTAGCTACGACAATAACTTACATTTTTTAAATGGAAAACAAAGTTAGCTAAGACATTGTTTAGAAGGTCTTTTTTTTTTTGGTTTTCAACGATATATAGCAAGACAAATAACCACAAAATTATGTACAAACCCTATTTTTAAAGCTTAAAAAGACGCATCTTTTGGTATAAAAAAGAAATAATTATAGCTTATAAAATAAAAAAGTTGCAGTTTTTTGGATAATACTAAATTAAAAAATTTATTAACTTAAATGAGATATTTTACTTTTACAAGAAGCAGGTAATACAATAGGACCATATCACTTTCATAATATTTTTAAATAAAATATTTTTAAGCGAATCTAACTTGGTAAAACACTCCACTTCATTAAAAAAAAAAACATTTATGTAAATTTTTAGCACTTTAAATTGGGAAAAAACACAAGGAAAAAAATGTATTGCATTGGTTTAAAAGTCAAAAATTTTAGCTACCACAATAAAAAATAGATTTTATTGGTTTAAAAGTCAGTAACCATAGTTACTTAATGGGGTTTTTTCCTAATAATCATTTTAATACTGAATAACGTACATGTCAATTCCTGCAGCAAGAGAAGAGGGTTGTTGTTCAAACACTTTCTTTCGTGCTATTTGTGTGTTTAAAAAATAAAAAGGTTAAATTATGTTTATGTTTCTCCTTAAATTTCAAAACAATTTTAATTTTAGATTAGATTAGATTAGAATAGGGCCGGAATAACCCATGCACTGAAGCCGCTCGGCTTATTGTGCGCCCTGTCTTTTACGTCTGGGTGATGTCAGCCAGACGGGACCTACAGCTTAACGTGGGTTCCGAACCACGGTCCTATGAGCGACAACTTAAGACCTCGTCCCCACCCAGGGGCACTACTGAACCTACCAACTGAGTGGGGTCCGCATGTCTACGGTTGCGCAGGACACGGCAAAGTGTGTTCCGGCGCCCTGGTCCTTTGGTGGCCTTCAGCGTCGATACATTTTGCACTTTGTCCGTCTGGTGTTGAGCTAACCACTAAATTTCCGACCAACTTATAAATAAGTATTTGGCCTCAGCAGGAATCGAACCCACCTCACGTCCGTTGTGCGCTCAACAACTTAACGCCTTACACGCTAAGCTATCACCGGACCCCGGATTTTAATTTTGTAACTAAACTGCTGGACATTTGGACGGAATAATTTAAATTTTAGGTAAAATTTTAAACTTAATTTTCTCAAAGACTACAAAAAATATTTTAGTGCGGTTTTTGGCAATTTTGGACGCATTTATTAGTCTGTATGACTACCTACACTAAAGTTTTGGTATTAAACTTTCCTCTTATATACAGAGTTTTGGGAAGTATTGTAGAAATTTTTGAAACTTTAATATTTTATAATAATCAGATAATCATTTGAGACAAACAGTTTTTCCAGATTTTCGATATTCTTCTATCTAAAAATATTATGTTTTTACTAAAAAAGTAACGAATTAGCGTTATCACCCTGTATAACGCTAAAACGCATTTAGCCCTATAAACTCCTACTGTTTGACGTTTTAAGCACAGAGCAATACTTTTTTAATGTTTTGGGAAACTACGCTATACAGGGTAGACAAAGAGTATGTGTAAAAGTAAATTTTTTAAAATTTTTTCATAATTCTTGTTTTTTCTTATGCCATAAACTACAGAATTAGCTTTTATAAATTCTAAAAGTTAAAATACTAAACCTGGTAACATGGCAAGTATTAACAACAAATTGGGCAGTCCCCAAAACCCCCAAGTAAAATAATTTTAAGTTTTGATGAAACACGTTCTGAAATATGAGACAGTCTTTATATATTACGACAATCTTTTATATCATATTTAAACATTCAACAACCATACAATTCAAAGAGTATTATTACGCAAAC
>JACEGR010007799.1:0-44497 GCA_014170235.1 Listronotus bonariensis
TTCGGCATGCAGAATTAAAGAGTGGTTTAGCAATGTTGCTAAATGTTTTAGTTTTGACTGTCTATGCGGTTTAAAGCCCGGGTCAAATCAAAAAGCAAGGCAATAGTGTAAAGGCCACTATCCAGTGAGGAGTAAATAAGCTGCACAAAGTCATGGTTAGGGAATCCCCCATTTATTTTTAAGGAAATAAATTGAAAGGCTTAAATTTAGTAGATTTTCAAATTTTCAAATGTAGCCCAAAACAATTAAATATGGCAATGGTGTCCACATAATTTTAACAGTTTTTAGTTAATTCAGCATCAAAATTCATAACATTCCAAAAAAACTCATTTTAACACTTTCTTGGCCTCTAGGCTCTAATTTGTTAACCTCTTATTCTGAAATAGGAAAAAACCCCTTTGTCCTTTCTAAAAACCCTTCCAATATTGCTGAAAAAGTTGCATTTGGATGTGTCTTTGCCCCATGGAGAGCAAACTCAGCCCCATGGTGCACATTTTTTTTTTTTAACCTGAACTTCAGCAAATATGACATTGTTTTGCTGTGCAATATTTCTCTATTATTTACAAGGCGACGTTGCTGGATCGAAGCTTACTAAAATATGTGATAATATTCGTGATGAGTAACGTCTCAAACGGTACAGCCTTGCATAAAAACTATGGATCATCACAATCGCGTGTACTTTTACGGTGCGCATTATCTCGGTTTCTCTGACAATATTGTATCACGACAACTATGTTAAACAACTATTTATTAATATTGTCCAATCCAGTCATAAATGCAAATTTTCTTTCATTAGTCGCCATAAGGACGACGTCCTTACCTTCCCGACTAGAGTCTGCAACTGCCTCGCGTCAATCGCCGAAATGATCACCTTCAGAGCCTGGGAGTTGTTCACCATTTGCTGTTTAAAGTCCCTATACAGATCAGGCACCAGCCACATCATCAACTTCGTGTCGGTTATGTGACACGCGTACAAATCGTCGTACAAACACTGGTCCAACTTTTTCTCGATACTATTACAAAACTCTTTGTACAAGGTGATTTTTAGCGCGCTCGCTTTCGTGTTATCGTCTCTTTTATTCTCTGTCCGTATTTGAACTTTAAGAAAATAAAGGATAAAATAACCGAGGGAAGGTACCAGCGGATGCATCTCCGCTAAAAAACGCATCAATATGTTCTTGTTCGCTTGGTCGTCCTTGGAATTCGTATACCCGTACAACGTTTGGAATACGACAAATAAAGGACTACGCACACTGTCCGTAAGACTCTCCTGATTGGGCACATCCGGATAAACTTTTTCGCATTTCAAGTCTTCACTTATACAAGAGACGAATGAACGGGCGACAGCACACAGCGTGTCCTCGTCATTTTGGTTCTTATTGATATCTAACTCGGTCAGTTCGGAAATCAGTTCTTCGGTGATATCACACCGTCTCTCTGCGTCGTTCTCGTCCTGAAGTCTGGCGAGCAGTTCGCCTAGAAGGCCTTCAATGAGACTATCGTCACTTTTATCGCTTTTTTCTTTCAAGCGAACCTGGAAAAATATAAATGTAAAGTAATTGTTGCAAAATTTATCACCCTTAAAGGTTGTAACTACTTTTGATACTGAGGTGATTAAACATCCTTTTCGACAGTAATAAAAATTTTTACCCAAATTTGTATAAGATTTTATTTACAACCATGGTATTTTTTAATTGCTGTTTGCTTTCTTTAAACATGAAATTAATAATTTGATTGATTAATTGGACGATCGGACATGATTATCTGAAGGTTGACTGATAAAATGTTTGATGTGACATCCGATCAGAAATCTATATCAGCCGACCTTCAGTAGGATGTGTGCAGCTGGTCTAAAATATCAGAGATGGTATCCAGTTGACAAATTTTAAAACTTTTGCGACGACTGCTCGAAAAAAATAAAAAAGACTTTTCTTTTGATCCACAGAAAGAAAGTAAACTTTTTTGTCGGGTTAAAAACTGATACTCTTAAACTTTTAAATAGGGATAAATGTACATTGTTGTAAGTGAATAAATACCTTTTCAAAACAAATTTTAATAAATAAATCTGGTAAAATAATTAAAGGATATGAAGTATTTTCAGGGTGATTCTTAACCTATAAGCATTAACTTGGGAAATTATTTCTAAAGACAAATAATGACTAATAAAAAAAAACTAGTAAAATATTTTTACTTGTGGAGATAATCAATTATTTTAAATAATAGCAAATAATGAAAAAATAAAGATTGTAAAATATTTTTGTTACAGAATAATCAGCTTATTTTGTTCTTTGTAAAAACTAAACCAACAAACAAGTTATGGTAATGTTTTGTATGCCAGCTACTACTCTTCTATTAGTCGTGTTTGTTGTGAGTGTATTTTTACGTGATTGGAGTTAGGGTACTTTACCTTTAAATCCTTAAAGTGTATAAACTTTATTTAACTCTTAAACCTTTTTATTAGAAGGTTTAAAGGTTAGTTTTCTGGTACTTTACACTTTTTAACCCAGGGGTTTGGGGCTGTTGTGGGACTTCAATTTGATAACGCTAAATCACATAACATTTTACTAAAGATAATAAAAAAGAGAAATAATTTAAAAGTGGAACAGAACTGATGACCGCGTGGCTTCTTTACTGCTAAATCGCAGTCTACATCAAATCTAATATTTTTGTAAATCTCTTTAAAAGGTCTTTTTATTGGCAATATAATATACAGGGTGGTTCATTTAAAAAAGTCATACCGCTTGTCAAGCCCTGTATATCATACCCTGTATATTTTAGAGGATTATAAAAATTTGATTACTGAATTGGAAACTACAGAATTACCACAACAAACTGATATTATTAATGATTATGTAGGATAAAAATTAAGAATGTTAGAGGGGGACAGGGTAAGATTTTACCTTAGACAAAGGAATGTCATCATCATCTGTATCATCTTCTAAACTTGTAATTTTCAATTCAGGCTCCTCCTCGTCGTCACTAAAAGCCGGTTCGGTATCTAAGAGGTGGTTATTTAGGGAAATCCTTACAGATTCCTCTTCGAATTTATTGGCTACGTTAAAATCTTCCCGTGACGTTGAAGTCGGTATCGGCTCATTACAAAATTCCTACAAAACAAGACCAGTATAGCTGGAACCAGATTTTATTCATTCTGAAAGGGTTGCCCAAACAAATATCAACGTAAACCAAGGTTAGTTCTGGTTAGTTATTTATAAGGTTGCGACATATCCTCAACTTTTAGGCGGTTCGAGGTCGAGGGACGCAAGGAAGGGCACTCCACAGAGAAAAGTTGGCAAGACTGGGTAAAATCAAAGCTGATGATCAATCCAGTGGCGTCTAAATTTGCGCATTCCATTTTGCATTGTTTTGGAAGAGATATTTGTTGAAAGATGTAATTGAAAATGTTTTTATTTAAAGTAAAAAAATTTGCAACTTAAAATAGTTAAAAACTGTTGTGTCAACGGTTTTTCTACTTATACAATAAACTGTATATCTACGGCACTGAACAACATGGCCGAAAAATGGGAGATGTTACGTAATAACACGTCAAAGCAATATGGCCGAATGTCGCGACCCTATATAGACCGACTTTGATGTAAACAAACTTTTTGTGAACTATGATTTATTGCATCAATAAATTATACACCCGACGAGTTTGTAATTCTTTACGACACAGGTCAGCTTTTATTGTAGGACAGAGACAAAATAAGATGATGTTTTCTAAGTACGTCATACGTGTTTTAGCAATGTTTTTTTATTTATATAAAATATGGAATCAGGCTCTCTCAGAGGCTATGTGCTTCCGAAAAGGTTTGTTTACTTAATCATTTTTTGTGAACTTCGCGGCATTGCTTCCAGAATGAATTTTAGGTGGTTCAGACTTTACCTTCTTACCTATAATCAAAAATAAAAATAAAATTAACTTACTTTAAACGTTTCCTTGACGGTATTCCTTAACTCCCTGTCCAGTTTGGAATTATCGAAGAGAGGCAACAAACTCGGCAAGACTCTTTTGTCCAAAATTTGTCTTAATGAACTAAAAATCCCCGCTCTCACTTTATCTGTTAAAGGCGGGTAAAAATTCGTCACGATTTTGCATAAAAATCTAGAAGAGTAGCAGTCACTGCCGGGTGTGACCTCATCGAATGATGCATGACTAAGATCGCGGGTTCTATGTTCATTATGTTATCCTACAAAAATTATTATGTTACAGCACAATATCATACATTGTTTAAACAATCTGGTAATTTTATATCGAGAAAAATACCAAGTAAGTAACTATGGTTACTGACTTTTTAAACAAATAAAATATATTTTGCGCCCTTCGGGAACTAAAGTAAAGAGTGCGTTTGTTACACTACAAATATCCTGGGAATCAAATATTTTGCACCCTTTTCAAATATAGTTCCAAGGTGTTTAGAGACAAGGTAGCCTAACTTTTCATTTGACAGCCGATAGATGTGACGTCACGGGTATCCTTTTTAAAAAAATGTCGTTATTTCTTTATTGTTTTGTAAAAATCGTGTTATTCGTGTTTATATTTGTAAGTAAATAGTGGATTAAAAGGACTTTAACAATAATTGTATAAACTATATTTTTAAAATTGTTAAAAAGGACTCCCATGACGTCACAATATCAGCTGTTTACTGTCATATCAATGTTGGGTCACCTTCTTTTTAAACACCTTGGTTCTAATTGTCTTACTAACAGACATTATTTTGACATTTAGGTTATGATAGTTTGCCTTAATTTTAATGATTGTTTTTGAATAAATAATACAAAAGTGCGAAAAATAATGTACAGAGTGTCCGGAAAGATGAGGTAATAAATGATAGGGGTGATAGGGTGAGCTAAAATAATGTGGGTACTCGATATTAAAAAAGGTCTATAGCGCTTCGTTAGGAAGATGTTGACCTTCAATGTTGAAATAAAAAACTTATGTCAATTCTAAATTTGGAACTGTTGCTACAGTAACAACGATATTTGGGTAACTAAATAACGTTATACTAATGCTTGTCTCCATAGGTAAACAGCTGTTCAGTAAGTCGGAATTATACAGGGTGAGACTATTTTTTTCATTTAATGTATACATTTTGACAAATTGGCATTGTGCTTTGACCGTTTAATTGCTTCATTATTTTTGCACAAAAGGGTATACCTTATTTGAATCGATGTCTCGGACCGTTTTTCATAAAATTGCATTTTAAATCCAGACATACCAGCATTTTGTATGTAATAAAAATTCAATTTTTTGAGAAAACTATTAAAATACGGTAAAATTATATATAAAAAGTCTTTATTATATATCATAAAGTTAAATAGGCTCACAAACACCATTTTTAATAATTTTACAACATTTTAATAATTTTCTCAAAAAAGAAAAAGATTTTTTACATACTGCTGGTATGCCTGGATTTAAAATGCGATTTTAGGAAAAACGCTTAAAAATATCGATTCAAATAAGGTATAGATACCATTTTGTAGAAAAAGATGAAGGAATTAAACGGTCAAAGCAAAATGTCAAATTTGTCATCTGTCAAAAATGCATATAGAAAAAACATTTTTAAAATATAAATTCGGTGTTTTTTGATTTTAAAAAATCACAAAAAGTGTAAAGCAAATAAATCGGCAGGCTCGTCTCCGCGGCCGCCATTGCTAAATTTCTTTTATGATATACCGCTTGATGCAGCTGGGTATTGGCACGTCGCTTTCTATAAAATAGTCCGATTGCGGGCGGCCTTTTTCATAATTTTTTGAAGTATTTTCAAAGGGTCCCGAATTTGCGATTTTAAAATGTTCTTCCTATATATATAATGAAAAAAAATCGTCTCACCCTGTATAATCCCGACTTACAGAATCTATGGAAAGAAGCATTGGTACAGGTTTACTTAGTAAGTTGCCCAAGTATTACTGATACTATGGCAACAGTTTCAAAGCTATTATTGAAATAAATTTTGTTTATTCTTACTTTGAAGATCAATATCTGCCTAGAGAAGCGCGGTAGAACTTTTATAACATGAAGTAATAACATTATTTTGGCTCACTCTTATCACCCCTATCACTTATGACCTCACCTTTTAGACACCCTGTATGAACCTTTAAACGAAAGCCTCTTTTTATCCCTCGATGAAAATTTCTCCTTGGGATAAAAAATTACATTTTTGTCTCTTTGCGTATATTATATTATATCTACGAAGATAAAGTACTCCATTTTTGTACAGAATTTTTTATTGCTGATTCTTTATACCTTAACAAACAATTTCGTAAACAGCGACAAATTTTACCTAGAAAATCTGTGTAAAGCTGGCGTTAGCGGTTTTGTGAGTTAACCGATTTCCAATCTTTCTGGACTTTCGATTTGTAATTGGTTGCTTACTCTTTAAATCTTGACAAATAATTTCGTGAGCAGCAATAAAATATTTTGCCACCCAATTTTAACAATAACCAAGAAGAATAGAAAAAAAACGTCCTGTATAAAAGTTTCATTCTTTTTCATCTATTATCTTTTGAACATAATAAAGAACAAATAAAAATCAAAAACTCAAGAGAATGAAGATGTAAACTTTTTTAATGGGACACCCTGTATAGGCTGTATATTATGTCGCCATTAAAAAGATCTTTTAAAGAGCTTTACAAAAATACTACACTTGATATGTCTATCTTTAATAGCATCGGAAATATGGCCACTTAAATATGAATATAATATCTTCTATTTTCAGATTTAAGTGGTCATATCTCGAAAACTATTAAAGTCAAAATCGAATCAAACGTGGTATTTTTGTACACATGTGACATTATATACAGAGTGTTCTATTAAAAAAGTTTACCCTTTTATTTTCTTTAGTTTTTAATGTTCATTTGTTACTTTTTATGCTCAAAAGATAATAGATAAAGAAGGACGAAACTTTTATACAGTGCGTTTTTTCTATCATTTCTGGATGTAGTTAAAAGTGGGTGGCACTCTGTAACTTAGTTTTTAGTTAGTTTGACTCAGTTTTCGATTCATTTGTTACCATTACTTCTTTTAGTTCATGTGTCACTAAATTTAAAATTGGACAGTTGCGGATAATTTTATTAAAAATTATTGAAAATTAATGACATTATTACATTTGCATGACTTAGAATTTGAAAATTATGAAATACTAATCAGGTAATATTTCTACAAAAAAATCTAAAGAAAAGGTGCAGTAGTGCAATGCAGTAGTAAGTACTCATTATTAAGTACTGAAATGAATGGAGGGTACATGGACAGTACTGACTAACCTTTTTTTTGTCAGAATAAAAAAATTATATACCTTCTCCACATCGTAGAAGAGCCAATCATAAAAGAGAGCAAGCTTCGCATTTGATACGGCCACATTACTCGTGCAGGTTGTTAGCAACCATCCTATAACAGCCCATCGTGGAATAATATCTGAGCATAGTAGTTCGTTTGTAGGGTGTATCACGCCTACTATAAACCTACAAACAAAAATATCTTGTAAGAAGAAGAAAAAAAGATTAAATTTGGAGCTGTATTCACCAAACTAAAACTGTTCATAACTTCAGGCAGTTTAAAATCAGTAAATACAACTGTTTATGTAAGTTTTAGTATAAAAACCCTCATATTTACATTTTTTCTTTAAAGAAACCATTTTTTTATATATTATAATATTGAAGACCACAATTGTTTTCTACATCCTAACTAACCTGATGATATCACATCTCAACGACTGGGATTCGGGCGTGGCAAGGTACTGCCTTTGGAACCAGTCCTGGTACCTTTTGTGATTTCCGAAGCGGACCTGTGACGTCAGGAAGACCAATTTTCTTTCCATTTCGGGAGTGAGGCGAGACTGAAGAAACCTTCTGGAGGTTCGATTCTGAAGAAGTTGAAGTACACCTGGAAAAAAATTAGTGATAGACAACCTCAATATAGCAACAGTAGACTGGGCCAAATAAAAATAACAAGCAATTTTTTCCCCAACGGTACTGTTAAAATATTGTTCATGATGAAGAAAAAAATATATCTCAAAATTTTCACCCCTTAATTAACATTAAGAGGTCCATCATTAAAAATATTGATTTTTTAACAACTGTTGCATTTTCATACAAAATCTTGGAATCAGTCAATCTTGAACCTTCGACCAATTCATATTCTTGAAGGAAATTAAATTCTTTACAAAAAAGTTCTCTTAGTAAATTTCCGTAGAACGAACCGTTTTCTTGTAATCGCGCCTTAAACTTTAATTAATTTTTTTAATTTTGTCCCTTGGATTCTGGATTTTTTAAAGAACCATTAATATCAATATCTTTATAAAACAAATAATTATTCTTAAGGGAAATTTTATGCTCTACAAAAAGGCTATGTTGGGAAAGGTAATGCAAGTTTATTTCTAACTCCGATAAACTTATGTACCCAAACAAAAATGGATATTTACCTTGTGTGCATCAGCACATTAAAATATGTGTAATTATATCAAGCTGTTACCTTTGTACAGTGGCGTTGCGTGACCAAAATCAGGCGTAGACAAAGTCGTATACGCGAGGCTCCCTTTGTCGAGAATGATCGTGGGAAAAAATTGAGTACCAAATCAAAAAAAGGTCCTCACCTTTCCGGCGAGGCCTTTTAGGCATAGGCAAAGTTATCCGCGAGGCCCCCTTTTCTCCTTCATGTCCTCAAAAACAAATTTTTGATAAGCAACAATGCCACAATGCGACGTGTCTTTCCCATACTACTTCATATAAAAGAGAGTTTTGCGAGGCCCCTTTCATAACACATTACAAATACGGGCCTAGACATTTCATACCTTCATCTTGCCTCGGAGCACCCCAGGCGCGAGGCCGTAGGCGACCACCTACACCCCCTACGCCTAGCTACGCTACTGCCTTTGTACCAGAAATAGGTTTATGTGCTCAAAAACATTTTTTTTTAAATTTTATTATCCATAACATAAAAAACCTTATTCATAGTCTCCAAATTGTCACAAACACAATTATAAAAACTAATTTATAGTTACATAATAGTCTCTAAAAAACAATGTTCTCTCCACTTATTTTTATTAGGTAAAAACTTAATTGCATACGGGAGTTTAAACAAAGCGAAAGAAAAGTTTTATTTTTTTTATTTATTAGTTTTAAAAAAATAATATGAGTTGTAATACAAACCAACATTAAAAATATTTTGCATGTTGTAAGATAACCTCATTTTTATAATACATAAGCTGCCATCAAAGAGTTTTTTTTTAAAGATAACTATGGTAATTATTAAATAAAAAATAACAAAAAACATGCTATATTTTAAAATAATAGATTGGTTACAAATGTAGAGAACATTTTTTTCACAGAATATTATGGTAGTAAAATGTGTTTTTTTAACTGTGTTTGTGCCAATTAAAAGACGTAATGAATTTTGTTTTTGTATGTTATGCTATGGATAATAAAATAATTATAAAAGTTAGAAATTAACTTGTACTACCTTTCCCAACATAGGCGCTGCGATGATTGGAAATTGAATGGCAATTGTTTCTAGAGCTAATGGCTTCCGCAGTCATGGCCAACTCGGACATAAATTAATTTTGACGATTTTGGACATAAAAATTAAAAATATTTATAAAGTGTTATACATCATTTTAAAGGGAAAAAACGTTCTTTAAAAATGTACAAAAAAACAAAATGGCCGCCATAAGAAAAACGAAACTGGATGGTATCTCAAAAACAAAACGTCGAAATTAAAATCTGAATACAGAAATGCATTGCTCTTAAAAAGTTGCCTCAATAATGTCTTTACAGATTCCGAAAATTATTTCAATTAAAAAAACTACAGTACTTTTATTAAAATGCACATGTTCAGATTTTTCACAATAGCTCAAAAACCAAACAAGATACGGCCGTCATCAAAACAGCATTAGATTAACCATTGAATGGCCCACAACTTTCCCCATTTAGCCATATTTCTATCTCTTATAGTTTCCAATATCCCAATACATTCCCTACTAATTTTGGACACCCTGTATATGGTGATAAACATGCTTTCTTAAAGGCATTGTTGCGTTGCTCTAAATAATTTAATGGCGAATATCTAAAAAACGGTTTCTCATAGCGATTCTTAAAAAGTATACCTTATACTATAGTGTAAAAGCATTGAGATTCAATATTTTTCTTGGATAGTACATACAGGGAATCACAAAAGTTGCGACGTTTTAGAGAAATTCAAAGTAGTGCAGGTAGCATTCTCTAGTTAACACCTAACAATTAACATCAGCTATGAACAGCTTATGTCAGAAAACCCCTAGATATCAAGTTGTATTGTAATATTCAAGACGTATCAAATATTATCGAAATAATTTTAAAAATATTTTTTGAGCTCTGACACCCTGTATCTTGTTTAATATCAACCTTTGTACTAAGGCAAGTTTAGTTAAATCGCAATATTTTAACGTCGCAACTTTCCAATTTAATTTTGGCCCATTACTTAGGGACCACCCTGTAGATATAAGCAGAAAAAATATAACAACACAACAATTACATTATTAAAAATTACATGAAAACAACATTAAGAAAATACAACCTTTTGAGATCGAGCTAATATACACCGAAATCTCATTAAAAGCAGAAAGATTAAATTAAATTAAAATCAAATTCAATTAGGGCAACGTTGCGCTCCGGAGAAGAAAATTTCAATTTTCACTTTTATTATAGTCTTACTTTTCAAAATACAAGAAAGGAAGTACTTTTTTAAAATACTATTTAAAAGACGCAAAAATTGTATTTATTTGTTGAGTGCTCTTTAAAGAGACATGATCAATCACTAGGGTGGTCTTATTTAGGACATGTTCTCGGATATGTTTGAATTTTTTCACGTCCTAAATCGGTTTCAAATAAATTAAAAAATCGTAAAATTGCAGCTCTTAAGTTTAAGATTAAAGCGATCCACATCACAGTCAAAGTTTTAAATGGGATTAACATGGAAAAAGTTCTGTAATTACTTTTTGGAATTTTTTAGGTTATGCACTAACATAGAGTAAAGGAAATTATAAGAGTTATCATGGAATAGCCGATTTAAGGAGAGGTCATGAGAAAACTCCCAATATAATTTTTATTCGTTTCTCGTTGAAATACCGCCAGTTAGTCATTTCAGTAAGCTTACGTGTCTCCCCACCGCTGATGTTACACGAGGCGAGGCTTGAACCGAACGCATTTAAAGTGTAAACTGGAAAGATGACAAACCTGCCGCCAGCCTGCCGCAAAAGCGGTACGAAAATTTTAGCATGCCATGGTTTCTCTCCACCGTAGGTATGTTACTTTATGACACTAATAAACGGATCATATCGACACATGATAATTCTTATTGCAAATTTAACGCTCTACAAAAAGGTTATCTTAAAAGTTTTTGCTAACTTAATTGGTTCAAAAGTTTTTCAATGTCAAAATCATCAAAATTCAAAAAAAAAAAACATAAAAGTCGCGTCAATGAATCATTTTTTCGAAAGTCCTCAGAGACAGCTCTGATTTTAATTAAAAAACATAACTATTGTTTTTATGTTATTTAAAATCAGAAACCCCTAGGAGGAAAAAAATAATTTTTGTTTCATAAACAATACAGGTCCACTTATTAATGGTACACAAAATAATCACAGATTCCTTATGTCAGAAATATTAAGATTTAACTAAACATACTCATATTCAAAAGTTGATAATAAGGAAAGATACAAAGGTGCCAAAGTGAATTTTTTCGATAATTTTTGATGTTTTAAATACTTTAGTAAAACTCGGTATCTAGGGTGCTTATGAGCAATTTAGATTTGATATTATTTTTTATGTGTAAACTAGGGAAGGCTAGATACGCTATTTAAATTTCTTCAAAATGTCCCAACTTTTTCGTGCTACTCTGTATGTACCTTCTAAGTAAACCAATAAGCTCCCCTTAGCTTTCTACACAAAAAAGGTATACTTTGTAAAAATGGCTCCAAGCACCCATTTTCAACATATTTTTATTTAAGTGGTTTAGTGCAACCAAAACGTATATCGATGGCTTAAGCGCAAAACGTCGTATCCCCAGCATATTCGCACAATCTTTAAAACACAAAACATTATCAGATCTCAATTAACAAAAACAAAACCATACAACTTAAATGAAAATACAAAAATGTCATTTATAAAATACCTTGCGAATGCAATAAGTTTTTTATACGCATAAAAGAACACAGGTCATACATTAGAAACACAGAATTTCATAAATTAAAAATCTGCCAACACGCATTTGATAAAGAATAAACTGGGATGCTTCGAGCATTTTAGCAAAAGAAACTTGTTCTAAAAACGCAAAATCAAAGAAAGTGCGTATATAATATTAAATAAAGATAATTGTGTAGCATCAATTTCAGTTAATTTAAATAACACTTGGTTGCCTTTGCTCGATACTAAAAGTATCTTTAGGAAGACTAAAGATTAACTAACTATTCACCTTTTTGTAATATAAACAATGAATACACCAGCAACCAGTTATATGTCACTATGACACTATAACCAAACAAACATATTTGACATTTAATGTCAAAGAGAT
Organism: Listronotus bonariensis; assembly: GCA_014170235.1. NCBI lineage: Eukaryota > Metazoa > Arthropoda > Insecta > Coleoptera > Curculionidae > Listronotus > Listronotus bonariensis. The sequence goes on from JACEGR010007799.1 coordinate 12,545, forward strand.
TTCAAGAATATCCTAAAAAAGATTAAAATTTTAAATTTTAAATTCTTAATAATAGTTAATTTTTATTTTTATTATTTTTATGCAATTTATCTTGACAACGGTGGCAGATTTGCCACCGAAACGTCGATTTTAAATTATCTTTTTATTGTTTTAATTTATTTTTGTTTTTAGTACTTTTAATTTTATTTTTGGCGTGTACCTAAATAAATACCATCCATGGTATACCTATTACCGGTTTATATTAAAAGAAAAATTGTACGCTTGTTATTTTTTGTTTATTTATTTTAATTTCGATATCTAATAATTATTAGCAACATTCAGCTAAGTGAAAAGATATATAGGCTAGTAAAGCAACAATGAAGCGGGACCGATGCAGAGTGCGTTAAGAGATAGGAATTTCGGGACAAATATCGTATCAGTCTTATTGCACCAAAATAATTCTGTTATTCATAATTAAGTAGGGTACAATGCTGTAATATTATAATGCATTTAAAACATTATTATAGTCTAAACTTACCATTATTGCTAATGCTTAATAAGATAAAGTAATAAAAGACCGGGTTTACATGTATTTATTTATTGTTAAAATATTAATACAGTGTATTAAAGGTCTTTCTCTACAAGGAACCTAACCCACATTTTTTTGCAACAAGAAAAATGTCATTTAAAAACTGTTCAACTGTAAAAACAGCTTTTAGCTGTCGGTAAACTATTAAGTTGGGAGATAGGATATAATAAACAAAAAAGATTAATAATTAGTGAGTTTAAATTTAAAAGGCTTAAGGCAGTGGTTTAAATTTGAATTATTAAAGTTGGTGAACTGGTAAATTTTCTGTGCCTCTTCTGGTAAAACCGAAAATTGTATTTTTATTGTGATAGGAAACAAGGTTATTGAAAGAAGTTTAAAAAATTGCAATATCAGTTTTTTTATCTTTTGTTTTTTAAACATCAACATCACATTTTTGAATGCCATTTTCTCAAAAACTAATTAAGATAGGCATAACATCTGATACAATGTATTTTCTAGAATTGCCTGTACAATCCATTTTTAGAAAAACATACAGGTTGTTCCATTTAAAACAGAAAAGTTAAAAGCACTACCGGTTAAACCGGAAGTGCCACATTAGAGCTAAAATATTAAAATCTGCATCTTATCCAGTAACCAACACTCAACTAACCTTGAGTTTATATTTATAAGGTTGCGACACATCCTCAACTTTTAGGCGATTCGAGGTCGGGGACGCAAGGAAGGGCACTCCACGGAGAAAAGTTGGCAAGACTGGGTAAAATCAAAGCTGAAGATCAATCCAGTGGCGTCTAGAATTTGCGCTTTTCATTTTGCATTGTTTTGGAAGTGATATTTGTTGAAAGATGTAATTCCAAATGTTTTTTATTTAAAGTAAAAGAATTTACAACTTTATAATAATTAAAAACTGTTGTGTAAACGGTTGTTTTACTAATACAATAAACTGTATATCTCCGGCACTGAACAACATGACCGAAAAATGGGAGATGTAACGTCATAACACGTCAAAGCAATATGGCTGAATGTCGCGACCCTATATAGACCGACTTTTGGTGCACGCGGTATATGATAAAATTTTGGTAGGGGAATCTTCTCGGAAATCTCATTGTGTAAGCCCGGATTGCTATTGACCGGTTTTTACTTATTTTATAGGCGGTAGTGTACAAATTACCTTACAAAAGAAAATGTATGTACAAAAACAACGATTAATTGTAAATGTCTATCAACATCTTTATTTCGTAAAACTATGTTTATTTCAATCGACACGAATTTCAATTATCAGAAGTGGAGTGTAATGTTCATAAAAAAAAACTACGGAAATCCTACCAAGCAGCAACGCTAATCAGCCGTTTTAAAACTGTATATACTCAATTACCACCTGTTAGCACTTTTATGCAGGTTCAACAGTCATGGATTACTTTGAAATATTAGGTACATTAGAAGCGACAAATATGAAAGTGTATGGTCAGAGAGCACAATACATTTTTTACTTCGCCATCAAGGAAAAACTTTGTGATCTCAACTCGATCTTTATGTTGATATAAATGAATATTCGACAGTGTATCCACAGGGTGTCCCGATTTCGTAGCAATTTCAGGGTATCTTGGTTATTATTAGAGGCAGACTTCCGGTTTTCGCGAACTGATGCTACTTTTTGATGAAACGAAATATGACACTAAAAGTTTTTCATGGCACTTTTAGTTTTGTACACACAGGGCGGATTTTCTTTTTAATTTTTGGACCCCCTCATATTTCAGTTGCCTTGTAACTTACAACATAAGTAAAAACTGATATTAGTAGTTATTTTTACGCAGAATCCAGTTGTGTGGTTAAATGAATATAAAATTTTATATTTTTTGGGATATAAACTAAAAAATGATTTTTCTCACATTTGATATATTTTTTATTTATAAAACTATTAAGGACGAGAACTTTTTAAAAATATATAAAGATTAATTAATAGTTATTTTATATTTGTAGGCCCTACATCAATGTTTTTAATTTTAAAATTGAATTTCCCATGACTATAGACTTTCTAACTCTAACCAAAGAAAAAAGTTAACCCTCAATTTATATTTTGTTTAAATTTTACAGCGGAATCCAAGTTATAATTTTTTATTTTATACAGGGTCCGGCATTGAAACTTTCTTTTTTCATAGGTAAAAAATAAAAATATATTTTGCACATTTTATTTATTTTTTATTAGCATTAGACAATAACATGGGAAGTTTGAAATTAAGTTGTTTTAAACAGAATATTTGACAAGTGTCTACCATTACTGTCGATACATTGCTGTAACCGATTTCTGAAGTGTACGTGGACCCTTTCCAGCATATCATTCGGTACGTTGGCTATCTCGCAACGAATATTGTTTTTTAATTTTTCCAGAGTTGCAGGACGGTTGTTTTACACTTTTGATTTGAGGTAGCCCTATAGAAAATAATCACATGGAGCTAGATCTGGCGATCGTGCGGGCCATGGAATGTCACATCGGTTGGAGATAAGTCGCCCTGGAAAATTTTGTCTGAAAACAGGCATTGAAAGTCGTGCTAGAACCATACATCGCCCAAGGCCATATTTTTAAGAGCTGGCAGAAAGATGTGCCAATCATGCCACATTATTATTTACCGTAAACGGAACGCACGCTGCACGGCAATGATCGACCGGCCTTGTAAAAAGTAGGTCTCAACGGCGAACGCGCGTTGCTCTCTTGCCCAAAGCATTTTTACGACTGACGACAATTTTATTAACAAACAAATCTCCCCACCAACGCTCTCTGTTAAGCGCACTAACGCGCTGCAACTAGTTCCAGTCGCGCCACCATGTATCATTGAAAAAGAAAGTTTCATTGCCGGACCCTGTATTTTACCCCGCCCAGCACTCCTTATCACCCCTCGGTTCTTCAAGTTTGCTCACACAATAAATAAATAAAAACTAATTATCGGATCAGCGGCACTGTGTTTATACTCAAAATAGTGCCCAAAATCAGTATGTATCCAAGATTATAGGAAAAAAATCCATTTTACAATTAAACAAAATATGAACTGTTTTAAATCGAATGTTTTTTTATTATGGAGATAGATACTGATTTTGGACACTGTTTTGAGTATAAACACGGTGGCGCTAATCTAAATTATTGGGTTTTTAATTAATTATTTAATGAACAACAGGAACCTAGGGGTGAATAGGAGTGCTGGACGGGAGTAAATATAAAATAAAAATTAAAACTTAGTTTTTGCTGAAAAACTTAAACAAATTGTTACTTAAGAGCTATGGCTCAAACATATGTTTTGGGCATGATTTTTGGCACAATGTTAAAAAATTGCATGTAATGCTGCCGCTGCACATTGGGCGAACTTGTGGCCGAACTATTTGTCGAAACATTTGGTAAACTATTTTTGAGTAAAGCGGACTCGTGAAATGTTGGGCCAATCAAGACGAATGTAGCGAACTACCCGTCCACACAATCGATGTTTGCCATAGTTTGTTGTAGTTGTCCCAATTTCTGGCGGCGGCATTAAACATTGTCACAAATTATCAGAATATACAGATGCGAAAGTGCGGCAAATTACGCTTACTTGTTTCTATGACCTTGAGAAAGAATAAATGGAACATCTGCACCAATGTATGGATCGTAATATTTTAAATTTGTAAAAGGTTAAACCGCACCAAGGCGCTAAGGAGAGATAAACTTTTATAGTAACTAATTATGCAGCTTTTTTTATGTGTGAAAAACGGAACAAAAGAATAATACACTAATTGAGAATTTACAAACTAAAAATTTTACCCATTCTTTGAACGGTAAAATATTGTTAGTAGATGTCACGTTTGGATCAACCTGTAATTAAATGTCTATACCTGGTTGCACAAAACATTTTTAAAAACGATTAAACTAATGGGAGTTTAGAATGTTTAACAAAAAGCCATTAAAAAAAACCTTGCCTAAAAACTGCTTATTAAATTAATTAATGGTATTCCGTTTTTGAGCTTAATTGTGTATTAAAAAGTTTTGTGTAACTGGGCATTGAAACAGAATAATTGAAAACCGAGTAAAACAAGTTTCTAAAGAAACCCCGACGCAATCTTTTAAAGCAATGCAGATGTTGCCTTAGTAATACCCAAACCTAATTGATTTTTTTATTTGGAAGTATGTAATTTTTTAAATACTCAAAAAACACTCCATTTTTAAATTTGAAATATAGCCTTTTAAATGGCAGTGCGGCTATCAATAAAAAAATATTTTCCTCTGTTTAGGCACATACTGATTAATATCAATAACTTTAGTAACATATCTAAGTAATTTGTAAAAGCTTTGTATTTATGTTAAATAGTCTTAAAATAATAGTGTTCCTTTGGGAATCTAAAAAGTGATCCGCTCCCGGTGATGGAGGAACAGAATAAATATACACATTTATATCCCATATTAAACGGTAAAAAAAATTAACAACAAGACAACATACTAACACTTTAATAATAAAAAACATAAAAGTTCACAAACAACTAAACACAATTTACTAACTTATGCTCACGTTCTATACCAACGAAAGTATGGGACTAACTGACACCTAGATGAGCATTAGGTCACGTACTAAATCGTGGGGTGTATATCCACCACGCAGTGGGAGGGACCATAGTGGTGAGAGATGTTAACGTACACGCTTAGTTTCGCATCTGGGTATTCTGATAATTTGTGACATTGTGGTAAATTTGTTCGACAAAAAAGTGACGCGTTTGGCCATTCCAACACCCGAAACATTTGTCATTGACAAGCTGGGTTAAAGCGCCGCTTGCATATATGACGGTGCGACGCACTTTCTTTGAAAGTTGATCTGATAGAATTGATGTGACTATGATGAGTCACACCAATTTAAAAGTAAGAGTGAAAGAGATTTAAAAAAGTAAAAAAAAGGCAATAATTCAAATCAGTACACTAGTTTATTTCACGCCAAGCAAGTTGTCAGGGTGCGTTGCAAATTTACCCGCAGCTCAGGGTGAGGAATAATGAGTCCGTGTTGGCGCCACCAGTTTTTGTACAGACTACAAACTGGAAGTCTCCTAGTTGTTATAGGAACTTGCTCAGCGATCACAAACTATTGCACAGAAAGAAGAGTTAAATAATAACAAAATTCAGGGTGAGCTAGGCAAATTAAACCAATGCGCAACTTAAAATAACATCTATTATAACAATTAGGGAGACTTCCAGTTTGTAGTCTGTACAAAAACTGGTGGCGCCAACACGGACTCATTATTCCTCACCCTGAGCTGCGGGTAAATTTGCAACGCACTCTGACAACTTGCTTGGCGTGAAATAAACTAGTGTACTGATTTGAATTATTGCTTTTTTACTTTTTTAAATCTCTTTCTCTCTTACTTTTAAATTGGTGTGACTCATCATAGTCACATCAATTCTATCAGATCAACTTTCAAAGAAAGTGCGTCGCAAATTTTTGGATATTGGTGGTAGACTCGTCAAGGGAACCCCTAAAAGGTTTTAAAAGTGTTATTATCATAAGGTCCATTTTATTACTGGCCCAGGGACTATATTATTTGGACAAAATATGTTACGTATGCTAAAAAAGCGAAAATTAGGTTTTTGTCCACAGATCACTGCACTGTGCAACGATAAGCTTTTTTACCAATGGTTTGACACCCAAAATACATCCGTATTGAAGTAATTTTTTGTTGACAGTTAGCAAATTAGGCTTGTATAATCTAAAAACTAAGTTTTTATTTTAAAAAATTAAATGTATTTTTTTTTTTTTTAGATTTATAAACCGCTTTGCTTAAGATGATACTTAAAAATTAAATATATGTAAATTTAAATGAAAAAATTTACGGTTATTACCTATAAACAATAATTACAAAACTATATTCAAATATTTCCTCTTTTACAGCAGTCAGTTAGACGTAAAGTAAGAAAAAAGTATCTTTAGACATTAAAGTCTAGATCAATAGACAATTTATATTAAAAAAGAAACGTAATTTCTCGAAACCCTTAGGCCTCGGCTAAGATAACAAGCGGAAGCGGCAAAAGGAAAGTATCAAATCTGTACTGGTGGCCAGTATTGGCTTGTGGTAAACAGCTTTTTAAAACCAGTTTATACACATAAACGCTCCGCGGATAATATTTATATATAGGGCTTATTAAAATACAATGTAAAAATACAAATTCTTTTATGCTACTTTAAGCATTAAAGGCAGCGCTCTCACACTCTCCGCTGGCCGCTAACGCTTGGTATCGTAGCCGTATCCAAAACTGATAAAAAAATTAAACAATATTGTAAAAAAATTATGGAAAATTCAAGTTTTATGAAGCTTATCATATCTTTGTCTTTTGGAGTTAATAAATGTCAAGGTAGGCTATTTTTACAAACATAAACTATACACTATACATGTAAATATAGGATATTATAAAAGCTGCACAAATGATATTAAAAAATAACACTTGCTCTCTTACTAAGAAGACTATGGTCGGTTTTTATCTTGGTTTTTATGTATGTTATGTATGCTAAAAGCTATATTAAAAATTGCCCTATATACGGGGTGGTACAGAATCGCAAAAATAATATTTTGAACAATGAAAAAATTGGAAAGTATAGCAAGAAAACTTTTCCCAATCCCGACGTAAATGTGTAAACTACTCTTATGTTTTTTGTTATTTTTACTAATAGTTTATCCAAAGATGTTTTTTGATATTTCATATTACCAATTTGAAAATTAATGTTGTTTTATTTTGTATCATCCCATAAACCAATTAATAATAACAAATATTATAACTATCTCAATTTAATTTTTTCCAATATTTTAAATGAGAGAAAAAATCATCTTGATATTTTATCTTAAAACAATGTGATTACCTTTTAATGAAGTTGAAAATTTAATAAACATATACAGGGTATCAGGAAAGGTAAGGTCATTAACAATAGGGGTAATAGAGTGAGCCAAAATATAGTTAGTACTTCATATAAAAAAGTTTCATAATGCTTCAAGATATTGACCTTCAGAGTTAGAATAAAAACCTATTTTAATTATAACAAAAAAGGCATACCTTATTTAAATCGATATCTTGCACAGTTTTTCATAAAAGCGCATTTTAACTCCACCATTAAAAATGTGTTTGAGAGCCTCCCTGAGAGCCTTTCAAACTATTTAATACATTTAATTAATTTATTACATTAAACACTCATTTTCTAAAAAAAAAATATTACATAGAAAATGCTGGCTCTCCGGATTTAAAATTCCATTTTTTAAGATATTGATTCAACAATTGATTTGATAGAACTTTTTCTTAATATGAAGTACTAACATTACTTCGGCTCACTCTATCACCCTATCATTTATACCCTCACCTTTCCGGACACCCTGTATTTCTTTTATTTTATCAGGCTTGATATTAAGCAATTATAAACAGCTAGAAAGTCCAAAGAAAATATTTTTTTCTAGAATTTATCTTGATTTTTAAATTAGAAAAATAATTATTTGTACACTAATGGTAAATTATTTTAACTTTATATTTACATTATTTATTTGTAAAAATAATTATTTGAAAGCTGCTATAGATAATTTCCAGACGCACTTCCAAAAAAAAAATGTGAATGTGTAATAAGCATGATATCTCAAAAATGAATCAAGTGAAAAAAAAAACAAAAATAAACTAAAAACAACACTATAAGGAAAATAATATTTTTTACCAAAATCTTGGTTTCTTATATATCTATCAGATTAACTAGATTTTTTTTGTGGTTGTTAAATCTGTGTTAGTTCTGATTAAATTAAAGAAATAATAATAATAGAGACATTTTACACCTCTTAAAATAACAGACTTTTTTAGCCTCCTTATGGTTATAGTTATTAAGCATAATGATTACGGCAGCAGTTTTGGACAGAGATTTTGCAGCCTCTTTTAAGAAATTTATCTTGCATCTGCGCCTTCGACACTAAACCTTATTAAAGTTGATTTAGGCAACTGTTTTAAAGATATCTGGATTTAAAAAATCACTTCTTGTACGGCTAGGTCTAAGCTATACAAAGTGTTTTAGAATAAGATGCTAACCTTTTACAGTGTAAATCCTTAGGTGATTTTAAGAAAAAAGTTCATATGAACCTATGTCCTAAATGGATTAACTTTTGAGATACAGAGTGGTAAAAAGCTTATTTTTTAAAAACATTGCCACCCCAAACTTTTCCTTTTAAAATCACGTAAGGATTTACACTGTAAAAGATTAGCATCTAATTCTAAAACACTTTGTGTAGCTTAGACCTAACCATACAAGAAGTAATTTTTGTAATCCAGATATCTGAAAAACCGTTGCTTAAATCAACTTTAACCAAATGTACCTTTATAATGTAAAATTTATGTTTAAGACTAAGAAGTTTTCTTTAAAAGTGACTCAAAAAAGTTATTATGTTTTTAATATGTGCAAGACACCGCAGGTGGCGCGCTCTAAAGCAAACAGTAAAATTGATAGCCAATTTTTATTTCACACCTTTTTGAACCCCCTTTAGCCGAATATTGTGACAATGAGACCTATTATTAATAAAATTATTTATAAAAACTAAAACCAGAATAAATTTTTAACACCCTGTATCTCCGAAATCATCCTATCTCCGAAATCATTCTATCTCCGATATCAGTCATATTTTAGCATCACAAATCTGTGGTAGCTTTATTTCCGCACCTTTCAGAGACACTCTGTATACAATGCTTGTCTAATGTCAGGACGCTTCTCCTAACTTTTGAATTTTTCGGTATTTTTTAAGAAAATTTGAGGACTTTAGTAAGACAACATAAACCCAATTTTAGGCAAAAAATGACAAACAACAGAAATGACAGAAATGTCGAAACAAGAGTTAGGCGTCATTTTGACCTCCACGGACAGCAGGTTGCATTCTAGAAACTCTAGGGATAAAAGAACAAACAAAGTGGGAAGTTCGGGGTCTGTCCAGTTGGACCGTATAGGAATGCATACGCGCGGCACCCCGAGTTTCTCTGTAGGGAACCGTGAGTGGAGGAACTATACTGGATAATTCTTTAGAGCAGAAGCCATGGAAGTACCTATAAAAAAGCGATAAATCCCCACATCAAAATGGCGCGTAACACTCAGTATGACACTTATAATCTGTCATTTCCTGCCTAAAATTTGGTTTATGTTGTCTTTGTAGAGTTCTCAAATTTTCATGAAAAAATACCATACAATTAAAAAGTTATAAGGGGGTCCTGACTTTAGACACACACTGTACATATACAGCTGCCTTTGGTATTAAAAAAAAAAGAAGTACCAATATATCCTCACCTATTTTAAAATGTATTTAACTTCTTTATTCCTAAAAATCTTTCCCAGTTATAACTCAAATTATAAAAACAACAAATCAAGGGTTAAAACCCCTAATAATCAATATAACTACTTTTCTTTTGTTGTTTTGACCTCATTCTGTTTATTAACTTAGGCATAACTGAAGATTGTGAAGGGTTTATCTTAAACACAAATATAGTTTATCTGACCCACTCAATATAAATGTAGGTACCTGTTCAAAGGAAATTGTATTATGATTATTCCATTCTAATCTAGTCATTAATATTTATTTTGTTAAAAGTGTTTGCAAACTTTATTTTTAAAATTACAAATAGAATCTAACAATTTAACTCTAAATATAAATTTATTGAGTCATTTACAGCAAAAATTAGGCAATCACACAAACAGGGGTAATTAAAAAAGTTAACACTTGCCTCTCCAAAAGTATTTCTGGGAAAATAAATTAAGTATATATATATTTTTTAACTTTCATAATATTAATTGCTACATATCAGAAATTGATCTTCAATTCTGTTTTAGTTAAATCATACATTTTTTTGTAATTTTTGGTAGAGAACTTAATTAAGTTATTGTCTACAAAATTGCGGCAACTCCGTTTTGACGAAATTTAGTATACAGAGGTTTTTGGGGTGCTGATCACAAATCTAAAAGAATTTTCGAAAATGTTTCATTTCCGAGATATCCATTATCAAAGTTGAAAATCAAAGTAACTCAATTTTTACAATAACAATTTTTACAATAATTTCCCTTCCTTTTGCACACAATTCTTGATGCTAAACTGAAGTGGCCCACAATATTTGTATTTCACCTTTAAGGTCTCAGACACAATACTAAGCATCAGCGGACAGCATTGAGCGGGAAACTTTATGTTGTTTATTTAAATCAGCCGCTCAACGCTCACGCTTAGTATCGTGCCCAAGGTTTTTCTACATATTTTACACTTTTTTGAATTTAATTGCATAGCTTTACTTTCAATAGTAGCAAGTTATGGCGAATGCGCTGGAACAGTTGGATGCATGGCTTACTAAAACGAAGTTTTAAAAGAAAATAAATCAAATATTGTGTACCACTTTAACTTAAAACCAAGAATAGTGTGCAAAAAGAAGGGGAAATATAGTGAAAATGATTGAGTTAGTTTGATTTTCAAATTTGATGATGGATATCTCGGGAACAAAATGTTTCCAAAAAAAAAAAATCTTTCAGATTCGTGATCAGCACCCAAAAAACCCCTGCATATCAAATTTCCTAAAAATCAGAGTTGCCAAAACTTTCTAGACAATTACCCTTAATTATTAATTATATTAATTTTAGATGCACATAAGTTTTTTAAGATATTTTTATTAAACTTTCAGTAGAAAAATGGTAACCAGTGAATATCCTAAAATATAAAAATTCTTTGATAAAAATGGTATTAAATTTACCAGGTTACATTCAGTCATAATATACCTATCTATTATTTTAAAATTTTTAAAGGCATAGATTCTTACAAATGGCTTTTATTCATTTTTACTTTAAATTCTGTTCAAATAATAACTATATTATTTAAAAAAGTTCATAAAGTAACTTTCTTTATATCCAAGCAGCTGTTAACAACTTAGCCTATGTGTCAATTCCTGCATGATTGTAAAAGTAAATATAAGTATATAACAAAGATATGTGATTTATACATTTTTTTTATGACAATATCATTTATTGTTTTTGTTATTCAGGTATCTAAACATTAAAATTATTGCAGATAAATAAATACCTAAATATACCTAAAGGTCAAATTATAGAATACTTACCAGTAAAAGTAGGGCTTAAAGTCTTTGGGGCCAGAAGTATATCTTTCCATAATTGTTCAAATTCAGGTATCCTGGCTACATTTTGCAGTAGCCTAACCAAGTCCCTTCCAATAACAAGACACTCTTGAAAATGTTCTCGCATAATACTAATTAAAAAATTCACTTCTTTTTGCCTTAAAGCGGCTAAATAAGGCGCATGGTGGTCTTCTATTAACCTTAAATAAGTATAGACTACGGAAGCTATTAAAATTGGAAATTTTTCTAACCAAGTCCTGTACTCGACGAAAACATCAAGCAAGGATTCTACTAAACTTAGGTTCTTAGGGCTGACATCACCTCCTGCAGCATGTCTCATGAGGTTCCAGCACAAATTGTCCACATTACTAACATTATTCTTGATCATTTCTCGTAACAGCCATACCAGCTGCTGCTTCACGATTTCAGTGAACCGTAAGTACTTATCCAACACTAACTGGGATAAATTAGTAACCACATGTCCGAAACCATCTCTGGTTATCAACGTTAGGTCCCTGTAACTCCTGGCCGCGTTGAGTGGTTCCGTTAAAATTGACACTAGCAGTCCGAACGACACTTCCTCATAACCTTTATCTTTGAGCAGCGCCTTGTTCAGAGCCTCGTGGGCGTCTTTATCACTAAGGTCCCCTCGAACGCTTTGTAAAAACTGGTAACTCCTCAAAAGTTTCTGAAACGAAAAACACGAAATATTTGAATTAGGCGCCATTCGCCGAATGACAGATGAAAATACAAATAAAAGAAGTTGACAGGGCGAGATTCACAATGGCGGACGAAGCACCAGCACTGCTAATAATACGAATTAAATGCATTTACCTCCTCTGTATCATCTTTATTTTCCACAGGAGTTGTTATGAAAAGCCTAGAAGCCCCCGTTGACTTCTGTTTCCATGTCGTAGAACGTGTATTAACGGCTGCTATAATTTTTTCACTAGTGACAAGTACGGGAGGGTATGCATCGTCCCGTCCTCGGAAAATGTTTGTGAAAATCAAGCGCGCGTTGATATATACGTGCGTTGATATTTACGAAGTTAAGCGATCCAACCGTTGGGTTAGTTCGGGTGCGTTCGGTTACTGGTATTTTCAATGATGTGCATTAAAGTAATAATTTTTAGGGATAATTAATTACAATTTAATTACTTACAAGAAAAAAATCTTTTTAATATAAATTTATAAGAAAAATGTAAATATTAAAAAATAATATGTTTTTTCTAATGAAGAATTTGACAAAACAATTAATTCCAAAACGAAATTTCAGTGGCGGAGCTGCAAATCGGTCAATGGTTGCTCTTATTGGTATAATAATCTGTTAAATTTTCTTTGGCTAAAAATTATCTAAAAATCCGAAAAAAATAATATCGAAAAGAGTGATGGTCAAATTTAGGGACGGTACTTTTTTCAATTTTTCCTTTAAAGTACATTAATTAATCAATATTTTACAATATCTTACTAAAGTGCGAATAATAATTACATTTGGAGCAGCTAATTAAAAAAACTCTTTTAAAACTAAAATATTTGAAAAATTTGTGTTTTTTGCTATTCATTAGAGAAACGAATTCGTAAAGTTCATGCTGTCCACGTTTTGTGCCTATCTTTATGTCCTAGCGACGTTGCTGTTATTACAATTACTTTAAGAAAAACGCTGCAATAGAAATCACATTGTGTTAGTTATTTTTTTATCACTTTATTGAGGAATTAAAATAAAAGATTTAACTAACCATGACCGCCCTCCCACAATGTGACAGTTTTGCATTACCGTCTGTGGCGCTTCAACCAATTAAATTACCGGTTCCGGTGCTTTTTCCCCTGTGTTTTTTATAATTGTGTGCAATAAGAAGGGAAAATATAGTGAAAATAAGGTTAGTTTTAGTTAGTATTGGGCTTATATGCTTTACGCCCAATTCTAAAACCATTACTTGCAATTTGAATGCAAGAAAATGAGAGAAAAATTAGGATTTTTTGTTTTAAGTTACCTAAAATTTAGAGTCATTCTAAGAATATTTGCACCATCTGACAACCCCGTTAGAAAACGTTCAAAATATCAACAAGTTTTAATAACTAGACGCAACAAAAACGTTAATTTTTAGCTCATTTTAAAATGAAATAAATCTGAAAAAATTGAATTTTTCGCATTATTTATTTTTAATTTTAACATTACATTATTAAAACAATATCAGACAAGGTAATTACACTGTAAGCTGTGCTGTAAACCAATTAATTCTTTTTAACAATGTGATCGAATTGAAAGGTCATAACGAAGATTTAATATTACTAATAAAAATTTATAATTATTTTTAAAACATCTATATTTTGCACGCCACTGTTTGCCAACTCCTCGATTTGCTCATCTTTCACTGCTCGAGTCGACGGGGTGCGTTTAAGCCGCGTCACAAAATTCTAGTAAAGCGTTTAACTTGTGTTTCTGTTTTGTGGTGTTTACTTACTTTGTTTAGAATTCAGCATCAGAATAAATTCATTCAAATATATGTAAATTTAAGTATCGGAAGTAAATAACAAATTTTTGCATAAACCATGGATCATTCAGGACGTTTGGAAAGCACAGAGGAGTATAATCCAAATCCATTAGAAAATTATGCCATAAATGCTAGGTTTAGGGTTGCCAGATGTCCAGTTTTCGAACGGACAGTCCTGTTTTTCTGATGTCTGTCCGGTCAGAATAAATATCTTAGCAAACCGGACAACAGAATGTCCGGTTTTTTGTGGGATTTGGATAAAAAATTCCATAATTTAAGAAAAAAATTATTTTGTTTATAGTCCAACATCACACGTACTATATATAATCAAAGTTTCCAAGCGTGAAAAATTATCGCCAATCAAAGAAACCCACCGTTGTAAACATGTGAAATAAATACAGTTAACAATTTCGAGACATTACAAAACAGTTCATAAATTGGAATTTGAAAATATTTGGTTACATAAACGAGATTGTCTGTCTTTACAGAGTGTTACAGAATGTTGTCAAGAAAAATTAAAGACAGATTCGGCATCGAAGCAATGGCGCATTTACCAGAAGGCTGAGTAGGCTGAAGCCTAGAGCGGCGTTTTTAGGGGAGGTAGACGTTTTTTAGGGGGCGGCAGATTTTGTACTTATAAATAATTTAGTGGATTTTGATTTTCATTTTGCACGTAGAAATGAAAATGAGGACTTTTTTGGTCTTCAAAATTATTTTTCAAGGAAAAAGGATAAAAATAGGGGCGGCGAAAATTAATAGCCTACGGGCGGCAAATATGTAAATGCACCTCTGCATCGAAGAATATAAAGAAAAGTTTATAAACATAAATACGGCAATGCATTGTTTTCCAGTTACAGGGTGATATTATTTTAAAAAAATCTTTTTTGTCCTAATCTGGTTTTAATTAAATTTTGCACTTTTATTTGTAGATTTAGCTTATTTAGATTATTTAGAGATTTAAAAGTTAATTAAAGTTACTCAATTTAATTAAGGGTCTGTGGTTTATTTTATATAATTGATACTTTCAGTATCCAGTCCAGGGATATGCAGTAAAATAAATTTTATTATTTACTAAAAGTTATCAGGGTAGAAAAAAACGAAGGGCTAAAGCTGTTTTTACAGTTTGAAAGATTTCTTGCATGAAAGTTCTCTTGCTGCAATTTTTCGATCTGCACACGCTCACTTTGTAGCAATTTTGAAGAATTGCAGCAAGAAAAATTGCATGCAAGAAAATTTTCAAACTGTAAAAACAGCTGATGAACCAAATTTTGTGCGAGGGGGTAACTGAACATAAAGAATTTAAAAATTACATTTGCAAGGTTACCAAGTCTATAGTTTTCTTTCTAGGTTAGGGAATTTTAAATAAAATACCCCTATTTTTATTATTGTATTTAATTGCTTTTATCAACATTATATTATTACCCGATATTATTGGTTTTTTACTCTGGATCGTTTTTGAGATAATAGACCATACCCTGTACTTATATAGTTATTTGGGAAAACAACTATATCTAGAAAATGTTACCCTTTTTTTGCACGACGTAAGGGTTAGAGGGATATTTTCTTTGTTAGCTGCTTACAGCAGCTGTAAGCACTTTCATTTTTTGACAAATCAATGCCGTCAGTCTTTCAGCAGCTCACAGCGGTTGTTAGCGGCGTCGGGAGATGTCTAACCACTGTCTAACAGGACGAAAAAACAAGGAGGGGGAAATATAGCCGAATTTGAGGTTAAGAGTCAAACAAAATTGACTAATGATTACCAATAACAATAAGAATAGTATGTGTGGGAAACCATGTGAAGGATTAATTTACCTGCCATTTAAGATACTGCGCATTTTTGTTTTAAAACTGGAGTTGCCATTTTTTTAGGTTATATTATTTTTTTTATGTCATTTGTCATTGGCGGTAAGCGCTTTTATTTTTTCGATTCACATTTGGTGTATTCCTTTTATGCTCCAGAACCGCCCGGAACGACACCATGAGTATTCCTTTTACAATTTTTTGACATATTTTCATGTTATAGAACCGTTCTTGACTCCTTACCTTTCTTGTGGGGCCCTTTACACGTAGGCCAACTTATCCTCGAGGCCCCTTTTATCCTGTGGATAAAATTGGAGAAGCAAAAAAAAAGGTCCTACCCCATTTTTTTTTAACACGTACTACAATTTTGCGGTGCCTCTGATTTACAGTTTCGGGCCTCCAAGACCGTCCGCATCTTTTATTTCGATATTTTTCTTATATAACATTCCATACCTTCACTTTGCCGCGAGCGCCCCCCACCGGTGCGAGTCCGTAGGCGACCTCGCCTACGCCTAGCTTCACTACTGGGTTTTAGCACTATCGGCGCCCCGGGACGAGATTTCCGCAGCGCCCTTAATTTTTTTTTTTAATCTTTAAGTTTCTAAGTTTCTAGGGTAAAGAAAAATTGAAGAGCAAAAAAAAGTCTTTACCTTTTTAATCGCACACTTTTTCCCTTATTAATCCCACCCCTTTTCCCTTATTCTACGCCTATATATTTACGAAAAACCACACAATTTAATACTCCTTCTGGTGCTTGTGTCGACAATTTTTCTTTATCGCCCTGGGCGGCAAAAAGTGGTTGGTCTACTGTCAAGATCGTTTGACTAGGTACGATCCTGGTCTACTGTCACCAGCTTGTAGTTCCGTTATTTAACAATTGCTGTATTCCTTTTATGCTCCAGAACCGCCCAGAACGACACCATAAGTGTTCCTTTGTCAATTTTTTTGATATTTTTTCATGTTAAAGAACCGTTCTTGACACTATTGATAGTTCAGAGAACGGTTCAGAACGGTTCTACAAGGTAAAAGGAATACACTAAAATGCTAAAATGTTTGTGGTCGGATTGGCTACTATGGAAACACTTTTTGTGGTCCATATCAACTTCAAAAAGTGGCCCGTGGAAACACGGTCTACGCTACTGGCTATGAGACATACGCAAAAACAATTGCCATTTGCATTTATTTGTCCCTGGGAAGCAGCAATAATTGAAAACAAATCCAGAAACCAATCGTAATATGTACTGATAAAAATATTATATTAGTTTACTGAATAAAGAAATGGCGAATATTTTTCTGTAGAAATGTTATTAGTTAAACGCAAAAGTAAAGTTTTTTTTAATTATATGTAAAGAGAATTCAAGGTTCGATACGATCAATCGGATCTCTTTCGAACTTCAGCTAAGAAAAAATCAGAAAATGGCGCTATCTGTCCAGTTTTTTGGGTACCTACGTTAGTCTTTTAGGCTAGATTGATTTTTTAATAAAAATATCCTACTCATCCCATTCTTTTCCATTCATTTAAAAAGTAAAAAAAACACTTACCTTTTTAAGGTGTACGCCAAGTATAAATATTAAAATTTTAATAGGCACTAAACACTGATATATTTGCAATACAAAATATAAACTAAAAAAACCATAAAATAAAGTTTTAATGCTGTAGAAAGCAAAAAAGTTTAATTTTTGTGTCGAACTTTAAGTAAATAGAAAAAAGGTAGGTATAAGTCACCTCTGTTATACTTTGTTACGAAAACATACTCTTTTCGGGCAGTTTATAAAAAATATTTATACAGATAGGTAAAAACATGATTATGTTTGTGGGTATAGGTATACAGGGTATTCGTGAATTGTGGTGCCAAACTTTTACGGAGCAAAAAAAAGCTCCTCATCTTTAAAAAACCATATTTACTGATTTTATATATATGTACTAAAACATGTTACCTATACATTACATTCGGTGTCTTACCGAAAATTTGGTAACATTATAGAGTCAGTGGGGGACGTACAATTAAAATATTTTGACAGTTCTACCACTTCCGGTTATACCGGAAGTTAATGTCAACTTCCGTATTTGAAATGGAACACCCCTTATATTATACATTTTTAGATTCTGCGTAAAATTCTAATAAAAATTTGTATACCGGTATGGAAAGAAAACCGTCGACCATACAGAAATAAAGCACTGAATCCCTTCCGCCGACTTGCTAGGTATTCCCCTACACTTTACCGCTGCGACGAACGCGCTGATTTCAGTTAGGGGCTTCCTTCCGACCACCGCTTCCGCCTTTCGTTAGACGACGATGCGAGCAACTCACATCCCACCACAAATATTTACTTTACTTTTAATTCCCTATGGTCGGCCAGTTGGTTTCCACACCTGTATAGTGTGTTTTATACCTAGGTTCAACCGTTTTTGACCTATTTTAATCATCATTTTAGGCGAAGAACCAATTCTAAAACGGTATTTACCAATCGGTTATGTTGACGTTTAAACAATGTATTATACGTCAAAGTTGTCACCAATTATTTGCTGTATTCCTTTTATGCTCCAGAACCGCCAGGAACGACACCATAAGTGTTCCTTTTACAATATTTTGACATTTTTTCATGTTGTAGAACCGTTCTTGACACTATTGACAGTTCAGAGAACGGTTCAGAACGGTTCTAAAAGGTAAAAGAAGGGCAAAAGAAATACACTAATTACCGCGGTTATAATTGGTTGAACGCCTAAAATTGATGTATGTCAAAGTCAAAAATAACGTTTTCGAACCATGACGTAACAACTATTTTTTTTTAAACAAAAGCTTTTAATACGAATTGGGGTTGTAAAAAGGTATTCTTTGGTAGACTGTTAATAATTTGACAATTAATAAATACAGAGTGGAAAATATAACATTATTCCGGAAAAACTGCTGACAGCTAAGTTGACAGTTGTTAAGTAATTTTTCCACTTAAAATTTATATTTGACATACCAATTCTTGATTGTGATTGCTCAAAATTTATGTTTTTTCGGTCTCATATACATATATTATGTTTATTTCAACTTTTTAATAAATAGTAATAAAAGACTTAATTATTGGGGTTTGGGGTTTCTTTCAAATAGACCCACTTAGAGTATTTTCAATCCGCCGGTGATTCGAAGCTTGTCCGTTTTTAGCAATAAAGAAGCGCGCAAAAAGGTTGGCTATAGTTTGGACGGATGTTTGGCGAATTGTTGCAAGTCTAGACGCGGCTTTAGAATACCTTTAAATACCAAGCAAACAATTTATACTTTGAGATGACATTCATACTTATTGTTTGATCACCAATTTTTTTTGCGTCGGAAGGGATTTCCTCCTCCCCCGCCTTCACCTGGCTGGTTACTAGTTGCTATAGATTATTTTATCCTTTAATATCTAATCTTTTATTTGACAAAGGCTCAAACCCAATCATAACTCTTAGTGGAGTCTTTTCCATAGAAGCGGGTAAAAGGGAGAAAAAAATAGGGTAATTGTCTAGAAAGTGGAGGCAACTCCGATTTTAACGAAATTTTGCATGTGGGTTTTTTTGGGACACTGATCACTAATCAAAAGGATTTTTAGTCGAAAACGTTTTGTTTCCATCATCAAAATGCCACAATTTAAAAAAATATTGTCGGTGTTTTATCTGCTTTACTAAAAGACCGACTGTCGGGTTTTTATCTAGGACCATAATTAAAAAGAAGAAAGACAAGAAAAAAAAAGAAGAGGAACAGGAATAATTAACCTAGAAAATTTAAAAACAATTTGATTTTTACATTTTAATGAAGTACTGCGAAACCTTTAAATTAATTACTGTATTGGTGAATAACTTTCAACGGTTTGGGTTCTGTAAAAGTTTTTACAGTAAGTGAACAACTATATTAGTTTTGCCCTAAAACGTTAAAAGAGTAACCCATTACGAATCTCAGTGGAGTTAACTAATCTTCATTTTGCTATTTTATTTCTTTTTTGCTTCATAGCTTAGAGAAATGAAAGCAAATACATTTAAGTTAGCTTAACTGTATTTGTTATACCGGTCGAACAAACCATAATTCTGTATATTTTATGGTATTTTGTATCCAATGTCATGATATACAATAATTAATTGTTTACCTATATCAAATTGCTGGATGATAGCTATTACAGTTGTCTTAGGGAATTATCCATGATACTGCCCTATCTAGGGAGTTACATGTTTTTCAATACTCTGTTCTGAATAAATTGTATTGATACAAAACTTGATAAATATGTAAAAAACTTGTGCTGAAACACAGTTACCAGAACCAAATAAGACCTTAAACTAATAAAACATTTTCTACTTTCTATGTATACCAGCAATGGCAAAATAATGGTACATACAAGGTGATCAAACTTAAGTTGGCACTATTCCTACCTTCTTTATTATTAATACAATGAGTTACAAAGTTGGTTAAATTAGTGTGGATGTAGATTTTTTTTTGCTGATTAACCTGCTGCCGACAGAAACACAATTAATCATTGGGTTTTCGATTTATTGCAGCAAATGTACTTTTTAATGAAGCACCCTGCATATTATTTTACCATTTGAAAGATCTATCAAAGAGCTTTTAAAAAGTCCACATGTGATATAACTAATTTTGACTAGTTTCGGAAATATGGCCATCCTTAGGAATTTAATAGTAACTGGCACTTTTAAATAAAACACCATGTATATTTTATCATTATTTAATAGACAGTTTTTTCCAAATTGGATATGTCTATCCCTTATAGTTTTGGAAATATGGCCATCTTAATCTGAAAATTATGTTAAATTTCCATTATGTTTACAGCTCTAAGGTATAAACTAAGTTTAGTGTTGTAGATAACCTGGACAGTATATCCACTTTTTTAGATTTGGATGGCCATATTTCTAAAACTATAAGAGATGGACATTATCAAATGTAGTGTTTTCTTAAAGCTCTTTACCGTATCTGGTAATTATTTACAAACCGTACGCATCGTCGATTTTCATTAAATTTGGTATACGGGGTTTTGGGGCGCTGATTACAAATCTGAAAGAATTTTTAGTCGGTTACGTTTTGTTCTCGAGATATTCATCATCAGACTTGATAACCAAAACTAAGCTTAATTCACTATTTCCCCCTTCTTTTGCACTAAATTCTTAAGTTTTCTGCTACCTAATATTTGATTTCCACCTTTAAAAACCCAATTTTTCATGGAAAAAATGGGTCAAATAAGTCCCATTTTTTCCATGAAATTATAAAGCTTCACTTTCAATCGCAGCGCCAAGACTACTGAGATCGAAATGCTTTAAAGTGAAGCTTTTCCACTTTATGGAAAAAGCGGGTAAAAAAATAGAATAAATGGGGATTTTAGAGGTGGAATTCAAATATTGAGTACCAATTTAGGGGAAAATAGTAAATTCAAGTTAGTTTTGATTATCAAATCTGATGATGTATATCTCAAGAACGAAACGAGTCCGACCAAAAATTCTTTCAGATTCGTAATCAGCGCCCCCAAAAACCTTTGTATACCAAATTTTATTAAAATCGGTGATGCGTCCGGTTTGTAAATAATTGCCAAATATCATTTAGTGCCGATGTAATATTAGATTAGATTAGATTAGATTGGGAGGTGGATTGCATATCCTCTAGCACTGCAACCTGCTCAGGTTTATTGTGTGTCCTCCGTCCATAGGTTAGAGCACGCTATCCAAGCCGGTCTGTTTAATCAGACTCCACAAGCTTGAAACTGGCCCCTTGGTATATTTTGCCGCTTTAGGTTTTTCTTCACCCAGCCTTGCAAACCGCAGACGACAAAGGGCTTCGCAGTAGCACCATACGTGTTCTGCGGTTTCTTCCTCCTCCTGGCAGAACCTACATAGGTTTTCTTCTGCCAGGCCCATAGTTTCCAGGTGTTTATTCAGTCTGCAATGACCTGTCAGTTGACCCACTATTATTCTTACTGCCTTCCGGTTATGCCGATGTAATATACACGATGTTTTATTTTATAAATTCCAGTTTACTATCAAAGTTCTGAGGATGGCCTTAATCCCGAAACTAGTACAAATTGCATATGTATATTACATGTTGACTTTTTTTTAAAGGTCTTTGATAGATTGTTTGAATGGTGATATAATATACAGGGTGTTCCATTTAGAAAGTACATTTTTTGCAATAAATCGGAAACCCGATGTTCAATTGTTTTTCTGTCGGCAGCACGTTAATCGGCGAATAAATACTACCTCTTCACTAATTTAACCGACTTTGTATCTCCAATAATATAAAAGTTAGCAATAGTGCCGACTTAAGTTTGATCACCCTGTATATGTACATACATAATAATAACGGCAAAGAAATTTAGACACGTTAATTGAAGCCATTTATTTTTCATATACAGTGTGTCTACATAAGTTGGCGTCAAAGGGGAAATTTTTTTACTATTGATTTTATAAAAAAGTTATTTTTTATAAAAAGTTCTGCATGGTCCAAAAGCTTAAATACAATCATCAGATATCAAATTGTGTTATTCATCTACGAGGATTGTCCAAAAATGTAATTTTTGTTCAAAAGTAAAGTACTTCTATTTTTGCTTATATAGCAAATTGTTATAAAGAAAAGATGGTTAGAATTAAAAATTATTTCTAAATATGCAATTTTGTTCATTTCCAATTAAAAAAAATATATTTTTTTCAATGAAAATCGAAAAAATATAAGTTTGTACATTAGTGTATTTTACAGGGTGGGCAAAATTATTATTTTGGGAAAAGAAATCTGGGGTTTTTCTGTATACCATTAATTAGCGGACACCCTGTAATGGTGGTGTCATTTAAAATTTGAAAGTAATAGTCATTTTCGGTTAAACTGAAAACAATAGAAAATAGATTAACCAATGCACATTTATGTCAAATATTAAAATAAATGGCGTGTGGCTGTGTGCACGTGAAATTATAAGGGAAAAACTAAATTCTAAAATGCACCTTACTTACTTACTTTTTCTTCCTTTTTGGTATTCTGGTATTCTACAATTTTGGTATTCGAATACTGCTTACACATTCCGGAATTCGAATACTCAAAAAAGTATTCGGCCGAATACCGAACAAATGTATTCGAATACCGGCAAAATATATTCTGAATGCTATTTTAGAATACTGAGTATTTGAATACGACCCAACTCTGGCGGAGCACTATCGGTACAACCATCATCAATGCTACTTGTCAAGCAGCACTGATGATGGTCGTACAGAAAGCGCTCTGTTACGAATTTGATTAAAAGGTTGTACGAAATACAACATATTTATTTTTTATAGATATTAATATACCAAATTTCATTTTTTTAAATCTTAAACAGTAAAAAAGCTATAGGGGTAACCACCTTTAGGAAACACCCAGTATTTGGGGCCAAACATTTTTAGACCTCTCTTTAAACAATCTTAATTTTTCATGTAGAATCATCACTCTAAATATTATGGAATACACAATATGGTCCTGATTTTTGTAAAAAGTCTAGTGAATCTTTAACTTCACTGCTGCTGATATTCAATTTATAAAATTTGGAACTGGTCCAATTTTAAATATAAATAAATACAAATTTCACCTCTGAGTACGTTTCTTGAAATATAATGAGATTTTTAATAGTTTATGGCTAGTTTCTCATAAACTAGTCAATCAAAGCAAATGTTAAATAAAAATTAAGACATTATCTCACTTTTGTTTATATGCAACATGAATAAGACTTGATATTTTGATGTAAACTGTAAATTGTTTAAATGTGTTGTCAGCTGTTTAATATTGGAATGATTTACAGAAACTAACGTTTAAATAAACACATTAATAAAGGGATTTTGTTTGTTTTAAATAATGAAAAACTCGTGAAAATGCAAGAAAAGTTTGGTTTATCCCACATCTTAAAATAATAGCGTAAAATACAAAATTAATTTGGTAAATAAAAAAATATTTAAAACATTTGGTTTGTAAAATAAATTCGATTTTTCTACGCCCATTTTATATTACTGGTTTATCTAGTTTTATTAAAATATGTTTTATTTTTTAAAATAAAATCTTTCTTAAAGCTATTTGAGAATTATTGGAATAGGCAAATAGTGCTAGCAGTATTAAGGGAAAAACCTTATTTTATTACTGCTAAACCCTAACGCGCCTATGTAAAAAGTGTTATTGGTCAGCATAACATGCTTGCAGAGTTTCTTTATGAGAATGGATTTAGACATAAGCAAGATCGGGGATAGCTTTTGTCAGGAAAGTGAGGGTGTGAGAATTACGATTTCGGTTGGCAGTTCTGTTCAAAGTTGGTAGCATTATCAGCTGATGACAGAGTCGTGCCTTGTCGAAGCTTTGTTTGGTAAAAACTGTGGAAATTTGCCATTTTCATTTTGGTTTTATATTTTGCAAGGATTTCTAGTTGTTAATGTTTTTGGTTACTCAAGAGACTTCACATATTATTGGTTCGGACTCGTTTTATTTTAGAGATTTTGATAGTGTTTAGTCGAATAGTTTTCATCAGTCTTTAGTATTTTTATATACATATGATACAGATGAGTGTCTGCTAATTAATGGTACACAGAAAAACCACAGATTTCTTATGCGAAAATACCCATTTAGGATTTAAACAAACATACCTATATCCAAAAGTTAATGATAAGGAAGATACGGGGTGTTAAAGGGATATAAATATTTTTTATTCATGCATTTCGATAATTTGTGATATGTTTTAAACATTTTAATAAAACTCGGTGTCCAAGAGTTTTTAGCTATCAGCTATTTATATCAGAGCAGTTGTAATTATAGCTAATATGATGTTATTGAAGGTACATACTTTCGGGTGCACTGAACAACTAAAACGTCAATACCTTAAAAACGGTTGTCAAGACCGATTCTTACTAAGTATACCTTTTTTGTGCAGAAAGTATAGAGAAGCTTACTAATTTACATACATACAGAGTGGTAACAAAAAAATGGGTAGTTTTAGAGAATTTTAAATAGTGTACCCATCGCCCTCTAGTCTACACACAAAAATTAATATTCGATCTGAAAAGCTATTGTTTAAAAACCCCCAAATACCGTTTTATTAAGATATTTAAAAAGGGGGGAACAATTATCGAAATAAATTTACTTTTTCTTTTTACTATGACACCCCCGTATCTTCCTTATTAATAATACTTTTGGATATTAGGTATGTTTGGTTAAATCTTAATATTTTGGCATAAGGAATCTGTGGTTTTTCTGTGTACCATTCATTAGCGGACACCCTGTACACAAAGTTTTTAAAACGGTTTTTGACTTACGGAACCATGGAAAATGTTTTGCTCGGCCAGGTACCTCATCGTCCTGTCGTCGCTTTAATAATTTTTAATTTTCTACATTTAAAACACATTTATATTTTTGTTTTAAGTTATGCCATCCAATAAATTTTGTTTACAACATACAGTTCTTTTTGTTTTCTCCCTTAATTCTACGCCACTGATCTGCCTAAAATCAAACATGGCCGAAAATGGCCCGACTTGACGTCACAGCCGCGCTAGCCAATATGGCGAATGTTGTGACCTTATCTTATCAATCGACTTTGCATGCTTGTATTATTTTTAACCTAAAAGTGGACTATTATTTGTTTTTATTTATAGTCTATTTTATTTATTTGTTTTGTATAGTTACAAATAAAGAAGTTTCAACTATTTTAGTATATATTAAAGACAAATTTTAAAAATAAACAAAAATTACTTTAACCCTTAACCTCATTTCGTTTTCAAATGTCCAAATAAGGAAGGGAAACGACGGACTATATTTTGGCACAATTAAAGTCTAGCAGTAACTTTAATAAAGTTTCCCTTATTTAAAACTACTACTGAGCATGCGTAATGTCAAAATACTGCTGAATTTATTACTGCTAGACCTTATATGAATTCCAATAATTCCCTATTATGTCGTATATCTGCATATAGTTTTGTAGTTCCTAGTAATCTTCATAATACTCATCATCTTTTTTGCGGCATCCTCTGCAGCAGCTCAAAAATCTGATTTTTGTGTCTTCCAAACATTGATTGAAATCTTCGTTCATCTCCTTCAGTTTAACTTTTATTTCTTCCTTCATTAAATTATAACACATAGCTACCAGCCCTAGCCCTACAAAAAACGATAGGATATTTTTGTTCTTATACTTACATAGATGGTAAATTTGGTTTGAATAGAGATAGTCCAATACCGATATCAGTATTGCGGCTGTTGCCGATTATCAGTGTCTTATTGTATCTTCAAAAGAATTGCAGATATATCGGAAATATAGAATATAAGGGGTATGTATTCTTTTGAAAAATTATTAATTTCACTTCTATCAGTTTGTTCACTGAAAAAGTATCGAAAGAATACCACTATACAGTGTGGGCCAAATTAAACTTGCACACTTTTTAACTAATAATAACTTTTTCTCTGTTGCGCCCATCTTTTCATTTTTTGAAGCTAATAGGTAAATATGTTTTCACTAGGTTTGCCAATTTTGGTCAAATATATTTAAACTGGACTGGACTTACGGCACTTTTTCCAAAATGATGATTTAAATTCCGCAAAAAATAATTTATCTACAATTAGGCTCATACGTCTATTTTTAATTAATTTACAGTTAAGTTTGGTCAGCATCCAACTCAGTAACCATGATAACCTCACATTTTTGATGTTCAAAGGACACTAAAATAACGGTCTTCGAGAAAAATGACATGCTTTATGGGGAGTATTATTTATCAAAAATAAATATAATTCCTAAATCCTTAAAGCGTTGACCGATTCGCCTTTACTGAATTATTTCCTATAGTTTGTCTACAAGACAAACATATTTGCTTAATTGTAGCTAAATCAGATTTCTTTTGCAACGATGTTAAATACAGTATTTTGGAAAAACTCCCGTAAGTCCATTTCTGTCTAAATCTATTTGACAAAAATTGGCAAACCTAGAGAAAACATATCTACCTATTAGCCCTTTAAAAATAAAAAGATAGGCGCAACAGATAAAAAGTTATTATTAATTAAAAAGTGTGCAAAGTTTATTTTGGCCCACCCTGTCCATCTTATTTAAAGCTATAAATTCTTTAATATTACTTTGGTACTTGCAATTAATTTTTTTAAATATTAGCCTGTAAAAAAGCTACATTTTTGCTGTCTCTGCATTTGGTTTATTTACTTTAGACTCGGAAATATTGCCCAACTCACTTACGATTTGTTTTATTTGACACACTGCCAGCTAGAGCTAAAAGAAATATTACCTCATTTTAAGACTTTTTTCTTTATTTTTTCCATCATTTGAAAGAAATTTATATTTTGACAAAGTGAAATACGCTAAATAGAACGACATTATTTTTTATCATCCATGGTTTATTCTTATTTATGGTTTGGTTTGGAAAGTAGAAGCAATAATTTTCAAAGTCTCCCAAAATTTTGAAGAGAAATTTTGTTTTTTAATTGTGTTTTAAGGGGCTCAAGTTATTTATTTTCCTTATCATCGTCATTATTGCATACTGGTTTACTATATTTTTTACACTTGTTAAAATCTAATCAATGTTTTTCTTTCAGAAAAGTATATTATAAGTATTTCTATGGTCTCAAAATATAGCCAAAGTAAAGGTTTTATTGTTAAAATACACTGCTAAAGTATCTTTTTAAACTAAAATATGTTACTATTTATAACCAATTAATCTTATAAAAAAAAAATAAAAATGTAGTTTTATGTATTTAAAAACAGGATGGTGGTCTTCTAGATCCGAAACCTCATATTTAATCACATAACGCAACCATTTTAATATCAATAAGTAGCAATTTACGTAACTTTTTTCTAATATTAAGTATAAAAATTAGTACAGATTTGGGTAGTATTCGAA
This sequence comes from Listronotus bonariensis, assembly GCA_014170235.1. Taxonomy (NCBI): domain Eukaryota; kingdom Metazoa; phylum Arthropoda; class Insecta; order Coleoptera; family Curculionidae; genus Listronotus; species Listronotus bonariensis. The sequence continues at coordinate 40,330 of JACEGR010007799.1, forward strand.
TACTCTGTATTTTAAATCCTATTTAGAATACATTGAAGTGGTATTCAAATACATCTGTGTGTTTGGTATTCGTTATTTGACTGAATACTTTTCTGTTTAGTATTTGGGATTCCGGTTTGTGAATCCCGTTTTTGAATCATAGTATTCGAATACAGGTTTTGAGTATTTAAATACCGGGATTTGAAGTATTCGAACACCTGAATTTGAATACCAGAATTCGAATACTGGGATTGTGTCATGAAATGAAAGACAATTTTGTGGGGTTTTTTTGGTCTTCAGTATTCACGAATAGCCAATATTGGTATTGAAATACGGCGGTATTCAAATATTTTTTTCTTGGTCTTTGAATCCTCAGTATTTGAATACTTTTTAGAATATGGAATTCAGCATTCATATTCGAATACACAATTTCAGTATTCGACCCAACTCTAAATTAGTATACATATTTTTTGAATTTAAGCTTAATAATGGGCCATATGTATAAACAGAAGCAAATGCTCATGCAAATGTAAATGTATGAATAAAGTCAAGCATTTGATTACAAGTGCGAGTATTTACTTATAGAAAAGTGATCGTGCTATTCAGTAGAATCAGATCTGTCACTGTAAGAAGTTCGGTTCGTTTTTTTTAAACAGTTGTTTGGTTAAAAGTAAAAATGACTTGTATGATAAATCTCCGAAATGAAAAATACTGCAAGCAACGGCGTACGCTGCAAACGAGTGATTTTAAAAGTTTTTTCTGGTTTAAAGAGAAAAATGTGGAGTGGTTAGCTCATAACCACATATAATTATTATGTAGGCGGTATTCTAGAAAAGCTTTTTATACAGAGCACATACTAAAATAATGTTGCCATAAATCAATATTATTATTAAGTGTGTTGGTATAGAATTATTTTTTACATTTTTTTTTCCAAAAAAAAAAACGTTTCCCAAAATCCCGAATACTATATTATTGTTCGGAATAAAATGCTTTTTAGGCTTTGCTAACAAGCTTCCCCGCTCCATTAAAAAAAAACATAGTTACGAGCCAAAGTCGGTCTATAAGTTTTTCACCTGTTTGTTCACTCATATTTTGTATAAAAATGTCAAAATCGTATATTAAATTGACACTGATGACGTTCGAGGAAGCATTCATCTAAAGTTAGGCAGTTTAAGCCCTCTTGAATCGTTTATATCGTGTATCTAATCGGCTTCAGTAAAGTATTTTCAGGCTTGACTTGGACAATTCAAGTCACTTTCAAGCGCGTTTATATCGCTTTTTCAAGCCACTTTTAAAAGCCGCTTTAACTCCTGAGCATTTACTCGTATTTATGAAGTATTTGCTTGCAAGTATAAGGTAATGATTAGTTATTCATATTGAATGAAGCATTTGCTTTTACTTCTACCTTTTGCTTAATGCATTTACTTTTGCTTCTAACTTAGGCTTATAAGTATTTATTTATTTTTATTCATATGCGGAATGTGTGTAAATTACCTAGTAACATATATACGAAGTTAATAACCAATTTGGTTTGATTGCCATGGTTGGAAGCATATAGATCTGCTCCGGGAACCAGATCCCCAAATCCTATTTTTGCAAAGGGACGTGACGCAAAAATAGGTCGCGTCTAAAAAGTCCCATTTTTCCCATTCCCTCAACATTATTGCACCTAAAATTAAAATCATCAAAACAGTGCCTGATCAAGATCTATTTTCTACTGAAGCGAAGAGTAAATGTTGCTCCCTTTTAAAAAAACATTTTGCTTGTAGGAAAAAAAGATCATTTCCCCTCCCTTCCTTTATTTTGCACCCATCCCCATGTTTAATTTGGATTAAACCAGGACCCAACAATTGCTGTATTCCTCTTATGCTCCAGAACCGCCCGAACGACACCATAAGTGTTTCTTTTACAATTTTTGACATTTTTTTCATGTTGTAGGCACTATTGACAGTTCAGAGAACGGTTCAGATCGGTTCTACAAGGTAAAAGGAATACACTAATTGCTTCACGCTTGACCCGGCACTGCATTAAACCATGTTACCCAACATCTAGTACAAATCTTACCTGTCATTATATAAGCAAAAATAACCCATAGACAGGCCGTACTGGGGACAATAATTTTCTTTCTTGTGACGTCATTTTCGTCTTTCTCCGTCGAACATTCGTACATCCGACGATAGACCCACTTAAAGCAGCCTGCAAAGATTTTTCCCATATTCTACAAAAAAAAACATGTGTTAAAACTGGCAGCGAGTAGGGTCGTTTGACACGTTAGTAGGCGAATTGCCAAGTAAAGTCCGACCGAAACTGGTTTTCCGGCCAAATCCGAAACTTACGTGGTCAAGTATAAAATACCGAAGGCCGAAGGACTCTTTGTTTGACCTCCGAACAGTGCGGATGTGCGTAGAGAACTACAAAGTTCTTCCCGGAGTGGGGGTTAGAGGTGCCGTACGGATTTTTTACCTTCGGGGATCAAGGAAAGATTCACGCTAAATTGACGGCATCTTTCTTCTGGATCTAAGCGCTGTGAGCGAAGATTCCTATAAGCTGATGGTATCCTGTTTGGTGGTGAACACGAGGCATTTCTCAAATGGCGGGAAATAGATGGGCGTGCCATGGGAACTGTCAATAGTGAAAGTGAAGGTAATACGTAACATCAGTAGCAGGTCTTGGTTTGACAGCCAACAATTTATGCATTGCATCGATTATAGAAATATTTTTGTTTTCTTTTGAAATTTCTGGAAGCTACGAGCTCGATTATCCAGATTTTCCGCCGACGAAGCCCTGGAAAGCATAGTCCGGAAGGGGAGAGTGTTGGATTGGACCTGAAGGGACCAAAACCAAGAAAAAAATATTATAGAAAAATACTGAAGTTTGGGGCGTTTTGCCCATTATTTTGCATTAATTGGGGACATAAAATAAAATAAAAAAAGTATATTTATTTTGTTTTAATCATTTATTAAAAAAACAACGACGAAGTTAGGCGAGCGAAATCAGTTTTAGATAGGGCAAAAGTTTCGGTCACTTTTGGCAGAAACTTTTGATATTATTGGGCATATTTTATTTTAAACAATGCGTGCAAAATCTTCTCTACACTGAAAAAAAAATAACATAGACTACACACAAAAGATACCTAGTGTACCCAGTGAGGTATTATTCTTTCTATTACCTTTTTTATTAACGTAATCTTGAATTCAGGGGCGGTCATAGGGGGCATGGCCCTCCCTTGGATGCGACATCCTTTCTATTTTATTGTGTTTCATACATGTCTAATGGCAAATATGGGCATTTATTGAGGGTCCCCCCAAGGATTGGTCCGAGGGGTGAGGCTGATGATGGACTTGAAGAGTGAGGACCTTTTCAAATACGTGGGAAGAAGGTTTTGTGTAATTTTATAAAAAGAATGAAAGGTGAAAACAATAAAAAGAGGTTAGAGGACCTGTTTTTGCTCTTTAAAAATTTCAACCTCCTTTAAAAATTTTTTGTTTTTGCCACCTCACACACTTCTCCTCGGCCCATGCCCCCTCCCTCAGAAAGTCGATATGACCGTCCCTGCTTGAATTTGCGTTTGCCAATGAATAGGATGCCTGGTTCTTGTTTATTTCTATGAAGGGCCTTGTCTTACCTTAAAATATAATATATACAGAGGGATTCCGAAAAGTGCATACACCATAGTTAATATTTTCCCTTCCCTGGTTTTTGGTACCATGTTTCCATATCCAACCATGGTTATTATGCTTAGACAAAACATCAAAGCAGCTGGAAAAGTCCATACCTCTTCCATTGGTCGTTCGTCGTACCCTAAAAGTATACAGGGTGTTTCAAAACAAAGGTGAAAAATTTAAGGTGATTCTTTGCTCAAAATAAAGGGTGGTTTGTCTTATAAACATGGAGTCAAAAAGCAAAACTTGCAAAGAGGGGGTAAAATAACATTAATTTTATTTTTTGACCTTTAAAAAAAAATACAATATAATTCAACTACTAAATAATGCCTATAACGCCAAATAAATCAATAATTCAAAAAAATATGGCGCATTCTAGACACTTGAACGAAAATACCCTAGGTAAAAAAATGTTACCCCTTCGTTGATTAACTTTTTTTATATTTGTTATAATAAATTACAGCATAGAAGTTTAAATAATTGATCTATTCATTTTTAGGTACTTAATAAAGTTTTGCAAAAATATT
>JACEGR010007800.1:0-44495 GCA_014170235.1 Listronotus bonariensis
CAAGCCATTATAGTAAGGTTTGGCAAATATGTGCACCTTCTGGTACCCCGGCTGATAACGATCTTCCATGATCCCTTTTATAAAATATTTTTAAAAATACCCTTAAGTCTTATTTTAGGGGTTAATTTTAGGAAACATACAAAAATCTTATTTTAAATATTTGTAAGTCGTTAATTGTATTTTTTCCGACTGTATTTTTCTTGATTATATTTTTACCTTCACCATTTTGTCAATATTTTTACAATACTCATAAAAGTTTGAGGTTGTGTCAACAACTAAGATTAACAGGTTAATACCCTTGTGGGGCCCCCGGATAATAGGACAGCGAAAGAACCAAAGGAGCGGAGCCCTAAGCGTTGGTCCGAGGCGCGACGTCCATTTTTCTAGGTTAGATTCCTATTGACATTTGACAGGTGACATTTGACATTTGGCAAGTGGCATTTGACATTTGACAGGTGACAGGCCGTGGCCACGCCCTTGCACATGACGCATGCGCAGTACCCTAAATATGGAGTTGCGCAAGATTCCTAAATAATTGCTCTGACGTCAGAGATCTTGAGATAATAAGCTCCACCGGTGGTGGTGGTCCGTCAAACCGCCATACATTTGTCTCATAGGGAATAATCTTTTGTACTCTTTTCTCGTGTGAACCACCTGTCGTCTGTCGGCTCTTAATTTTGATGAAAGAAAAGCGAAAAGTAACAAAAACTTTATTTAAAAACGCAGTAAAATTTGTTTTAATAGTGTTTTGCAATAAAAATACCGTTTTGTGTATTTTAATTCAATTCTTTGTGCGCATACGTGTCGCGTCGCAGTGTTTAAAAAGTTTGTAAAGTAATTAACCACCTAAAAAGTGTACTTGATTTGTGGAAAAAGTAATCTTTACTTTCATTATACGCTGGAACAACCTAGTAGCGTAATAAAGGATAATTTGTGTAATCATGTAAGTTTTTCGTTTGATCGAATTGAAACAGCAAAACCCATAGATAAACTGGTAAAGAACAAAATAAATTTGGCAACTTTTCTCAAGCTCGTTGACGTAACCACGTGTTATAACTGCTTTCAGCTGTTTTTGACAGCGACAGAAGGTAAACATATGTATTTAAAGGGATTTAAAGAGCTGGTCAGTGGCGGGTTTGCTTTTTAATCGTAAAATTTTGGGGTTCATTATCACTGTTATTTATGGTGGTCCGCCATTTTTAATAATTTTTATTCAATTTATTTTTACACAAGGATTTTGGGGTTTAAATATATTAAAGTATTTCCATAACACCCGGTATATTGAATTTTAAGCGGTTTTTATAAATATACCAGGGTTTCATTTAAACTAACAAAATTGCTCTATATCGGAATATTAGGTTTTGTTTTTGTTATAAATTACTTAAAACCCCCAAATATCCAAATAACGTTACATTTTTGGCATAGAAATTGCTAAAAAATGTATCTAATTTTTCCCTGTCATCCAAAAATGGAATAATATACAGGGTGTTCCATTTCAAATAAAGCAGAAATTTTTACTCTAAGAAAACCTATTAATTTATTATTTCTGAACACCGGTATAATTTCTGGTTAAAAAATTAAATGAAATACAACAGTTATTATTCTAGCAATGTAATGTAATAAACAAAGTCAAGCATAAGTATGGTAGGATATATTAAAATTGTGTTCTTGTCAAAAATGTTTTTAAAAATCCTAAATACCTGTATGGGGATCGCTGATAAAACTTACCCTATTTTTATCCCTTCAATCAAAAATTAACTTATCTATTTTTTTTTAATTAATTTTATTTAAAAAAATATAAAGTTTGATATGGATTGGATGGTATATTTTTGGAGTACCCTGTATAATTCTCTTTAATTTTAAATTTTGCTTTTAAGTTATCCGCATAGGCTCGTAAAAAATATTTTTTAAAAATAGTTCTATCTTTGTGCTAAAGGCTGAGGCGTTTGTTGTGAGCCTTCCTGTATCTATGACTAACTTTATTTTAGTATCACCCTGTAATTTCCTTAATTAAATAATTTGATTATATTTTTTATACTTAAGCCGTTACAATAGACTTAAATAAATAGTGTGTAGTAAGTAATATTTATCTTAATTTTAACTTAGCACATCCTGTAGGTGAGATACAAAAATTTTACCTGTTAAAACTTATTTAAAGGTAAAAAAAAGCCCTTAACTGTTTTGGCATTAATTTTATGGTTTACCAATTTAAAATATGCTTTTATTAGCACAATTTTTGTAGGGTTTGATTTGGAGAGATTCTTTGGGGGTAAGCAAACTAAAATCTAATTTTATTCTTTAATTATATGTATTTTAAACCAAATATACATCTTCTATCTTGATTTTTTAAAAGTGTATTTAAAGTATAATATGCTTCTTTATATCATCCAGTGACGTCACTTGGGCAGCCCTAAATCCAAAATATGACCGGTGACCCCCTAAATTTTTACGGAAATATTACCAGTAACAACAGAACTCTTAACATACTACAATCTTGAAGAATTTTACCGATGCCGATTTTCAATGCAAAGGTGCGGGTCCTTGTTTCAAAAATTGAAATCGAGACTACCCAGTCATATTTTTCCTATCTCTTTTAGTTTTGGCTCTACCTTTTAAGGTGTCACCCTGTACAGGATATTTTCCTTATGGTATACATTAATGAATCATTTATTTTAGTAAATAAATTTTGATTCTGTTATTAAAAATGAATTATAAAAATGTACCTTTTTGAGCACGAATTAACCATACTCCCTCCTTAAACTTCACTAACAGTCAAAATCAGTTTGTTCTAAAATGTTATCCCATTTAACGAAAACTCCAACTTTAATGGACGCTATCTAAATGTTTTCTGAAGAGTGGTGCCCAATACTGCGGTAACCGAATAATTTCCGCCTTGAAATCAATATTGCAAATGATCTGTGAAAATTTAATCCTAGATAAGAAGTTTGGCTCAGTAATCAAAAAGGTTAAACCCAACCATATACCAATAAAATTTACTACTTTAAAGAGGAATATCTGCAAATATTTTATTTAGGATTTAGATTTAATTAAAATATATTTTTTTTAATTGCTGCTATACAGTATGTCCCAGGATTGGTGTAATATATATATATATTTTTTGAGAAATCAAACTTTTTTTCTATGATCTAAACATTTATGGCGGTTACTGTATCTGTTTGCGGTAAAAATTAATATTTTAAAAGATTTACCCATCAATCCTAAAATAATTATTTATTTTCTGAATGGAATTTTTCGTAAAAAAATAAATAGACAAGATTGTATTTCATAAAATTATTGGCATTTATTTACGGTAGAACCTAAACTAACTTAAGGTCTTAATTTAAAATGAAATTAATTAAAAATTATACAAATTTGCGGTTGCTTTTAGGCACACACACAGCAATTTAATAAATTGTTTAACACTTTTGCCTCAAGACTAACTAAACTTTTTATAGATTTTTGATAAACTATATTACAGATGTGTCAAAGGATTAATTTTAAGCTTTAATAATAATTGGGTAAAAATGTAAATATGCAGAAAGTGGTTAAGCTTAGTTTTTTTAAAAATTTGCTTCTTAGCAAATGGCACTCTACAGTTACGGTATTAAAGGCATCTGCCATGTTAAAACATAAGTATTTGTTAAAGTATAATTCTAATGCAGGAATGGTGAAACAATGCCACGCGATACAATATTCTAGGCATGTCACGAATCACAACATGTTATTATACACTACTAAAAAGAGTCCAGCCCATGTAGGTATTTTTAATAATAATATTATTTTCTAATAATTACAAAGTCAACATTATTTACTGGCATAATCATAAAACATTGGCTTAAGACACCCACGGTACGTTAGTATTTAGGCTTTTAGCCTTCGTGGTTTGTCCAAAGATAAAAAAAAAAATATGTGGAATATCTAAATAGCAACAAAAATTCTGTTTTTAAGCCACTTTGTTTATAAATATAAATATAAATAATAAAAGTAAAGTTAGAGTGTTTTACCCAACATTTTTTAATTTTAGTTTTTTTTAAACATAGATTTTCTATACGGGAACAACGTAATAAATACAGTTGGGACACACTGTATAATCGTGGGGATGAGTAAAGTAACATAGGATTATTTTTACGATTACATTGTAAAAGTCTTACATAAAATTAGTATTGTCAAAAAAGTAAAACTGGGATTTGTAGAAAATTGATGACAATAAGTTTTTCCTTTAATAGTTTAATTTTGGTAGAGTATCAACTCATTAATCGCAAACAGAAACTTAATGGGTTAAGATTTAATATGTTTTTAAAATTATATATGTCCCATTTAACGGCACTGAGAAATTGTCCACTTTAACAAGTGCTTTAAATGTTCTAAGAACATTGAATTTCAGATAAGAAAATTGGATCAAATTAAAAAGAAAAAATGAAATCGTTTAGTTGCTTGATTCTAGTTTATAGATGGAACTAGCTTTATTTTTTAAAATTTACAGCATATTTGGATAATCCTATCTAGTGCCATAAATGTAATCTGGCAAAAAGAAACATAAAAGTCAAACACGTTGTATACAAAGGGTATTCTATTTAGAAGAAAATACGACATATATGTTTTACCTAAATTTTAAACTCTTTAACAAATTTAGGAAACCGATTTTATTTTAAAATTATATATCGAATATCAATATTCTATTGGAACTCAAATTAAAAACTTCGTAAATTTGAATTATTCGAAAGTTCTCGAATAATTCGAAAAAATTTCGAATAATTCTGAAAATTTCAAAAAATTTTTTTAAGGATATGCAATTAGAGATTTGTTATGTTTGATATTTAAATATAAATTTGACAAATAATATACATTTTAATTAAACCATAAAATTTAAGTTTTGAGCTAAATAACTACTTTTGTTCGATTAGAAATTTTAGTCTCCTGATTCAAGAAAAGTATTTTTATCCGGATGATGTTCTTAAGTCAAGATTTTAGCTTTTGAATCAAGTTATTTTTTTAGTAGTGTGTGTTAACGTTTTTCCTTTTTCTTATTTTTTTTAAGTAAATTAAAAACTATTGAAGGTAAAATGAATTGAAAAGATCTCTTGCTGGTTTATAAGTATCTAGTTTTTTTGTTACTGACAGATAAATATATATATATATATATATATATATATATATATTAAAATTGAGAGCAATTGTCTTCTTCGGATAACTAATTCTTATTGAAAAAGGATATTATGGGTCAGTAAAATATTTTGATGCCCGATGTTATGGAATTGGATAAAATAGGGAGTCCATTCATATTTTAAATATTTAAAATTCTTCAAATTATTCAAAATTTGTTAAAATTTTCGTCGAATTTCGAATAATACGGAAATTCGAATTATTTGAATTCGAATCTCGAATCGAATATTAATATTTAATTTGATTCGATTCCAACGATATTTGCACACCCTTATAGTACTACACAAATGCCGATTGTAGACCACCAAAAATGGTGGTGGTTTATTAGGCTTTCGTAGGTACAAATTGTATCCGATTTTGTTATTTTACATATTTTTTGGTTTATATTACTTTTTAACAACTACTATAAAAGCCTTGTAAAAAGAAATGGGTAGACTATAAACGAAAAAAACAAATTACTTTAACGTACTTCCTAAAGCAGCGTCCAGACTTGCAACAATTTGCCGCACAGTGCAGACAAAAATAGGGAAAAAAAGGGATTGGGAAAAAAATTAAAGTTTCAGTTGCTTTTTTAAAAATTGATTTTTTAGGTATGTGTTATTTAACATGGTCTAACAATCCGACTAAATGCAATTTTACTTACCTTACGTCTTTGATTAGTTTTTTTTAATACAGTAAAATCTAAAATTTTATTGCCAAATACACCTTAAAATAAATATAATGTTTCTAAATTGGGTAAGTTTTGCTTTTTTGTTGATTTTGGTCATGAAGGAAAGTAAAATATTAATTAAATTTTTAAAACATTGCCATTTAGAATAAAATTGACAATATATTATCATGCAATGCTTTTTGCAACGTTCAAAGCCTTAACGTATTTTCTATATGTTTGTTCTAAGTGCATAAGGTGTAACGAATTGTCTTAAAGGATTTTTTTGGTCAAATTGTATATCTTAAAATACAAAATTTAGATAATCATGTGTTTTATATAGGCCTTACATCAGTGGCATTCGTGCCGTCTTTATGCTCAGCAAAAAAAACTGGACTCCACTGGATATTGAAAAAAGCAAAGTAGCTTTCTAAGGGCCAGATAAATTTTGGTTAAAAGGAGCTTTAAAGACTTTATAAGGGCCAGGTTTTAAAGCACTGTTTGTAAAATTAAAATATTTTATACATTAGTGCGGTTTATTTTAATTTCATGGGATCTGTCGCAATTTTTTAAAAAGCATGTTCTCAAAATAAAGTAAAAATTAAATGCTAAAAATACGTTTTTTTGCTGGCTAGTATAAATATGACCTTCAATAATACACCGCATGAGCCAACACTAATCTACTACTTAAACAACAACAAAAAAAGCTATGGATATATATATATATTTGCATTAATAAGTTTCTTATGCATCCTGGCTTTATTTTCAGGAGATAATATGTGTTTTAATTATATTCTAATCTATTGTTACAGGCGTTTCTGCGTTTTTTGGTGTTGTCAATGTCTTAAACCAGTATATTTTACCCAATAATTTATCTGAGTATCGGGTTTTATTATAGCGTTTTATAAACAATTTTGGTAATATTTGGTGTATTGTTACAATATTTGGCAGCTTATTATTTTTTTTTAACATATTAACGCCAAGAAAACTATTTAAAATAATGTAAATGAATTTTAGTTATAGGAGAGTAAAAATCAAGGTAATTTAAAAACAAAAAAAATTTTTCACAGCCCCTTTAAACGTTAATTTAAAGTACATTGTAAATAAAATTTACAATTTCCAAGTTTTGCGTCCTGCTGTCACTGTAAAGTCCCAGTATGCATTAATGGTTAAACTCAACAATTCCGTTTTTTACTGTTTTGCTTTTAAAAGGTATTAGGTAAATCCTTGTTAATTCGTTTATATATTTGTGAATTGCTTAATGGAAGCCCATTTTGTTTATGTAATCATTTGCGTCCATAATATTTTTTTGTAAAAGGTTTCTAATAGAAATTTTAATTCATAAAACTATGTGTTTTTGGAAAGGGCAAATTTTAGGGTTACAAAAAAACGGACAACAAAATAAGACCCCAAACTTAAAACGTTTACGGCCTAACTTTTTAAGTTAATATTTGATTTGCTAAATTATTTTTATTATGTATTAAGGTACATATACAGGGTAGCCATTTAAAAAACAAAACAGAGCTAATTTTGGGCATCTAGGTCATATAAGGAAAAACGCTTGGACCCGTTAATTTTTGATTTTGGGGGAAAACATTTTTTGGCACTTTCACCCCTGAACTGCAGCCCTCTAGCAGGGGTGAAACACATTTCAAAATTTTAAATTAAAAGAGGGGTCAAGTAATAACTTATTTAAAAGGTTTTCCAACCCTGACTACAACTGCAAAGTTTATGCTATTATTTCCGTTGATGTGACAGCTTGTGAAAATTTTTGTTTTTAAATGTGCCAAAATATATAATTACTTCTAGGAGCATGGTACTTTAAACTAGGGGGATATGATAGTGGTTAAACGATCTTTAAAATAAAATATTATTCGAGGGTGTAACTTACCCCTAAAACTTAAGGCTGAATGACACCCTTGCTAGAAAAATAATCTTGATACATAATTTTAAAAATTGTTTAACCCTTATCATATCTTCTGAATTTAAAGTAGCTTGCTCTTACAGGTAATTGAGGGTTAAGATACCATGAAAATAAGGCATCACTTGACCCATCTTTTCATTTAAAATTTTAGGGGTAAGCTCCTTCTAGATGATTAGAGTTCAGGGGTAAAAATGGTCTAAAATTAAAAATTGACGGGTCCAAGCTATTTTTCTTAAATGACCCGGAGTGCCCAAAATTAGCTATGTTTTGTTTTTAAATGGCCACTCTGTATATTAGAGAAAATAGTTAAAAAATATATTTTAAATATTTTTAATAATATTTATTTTCCATACAAAGAGAAATTTTATAAATATAAATAAATCAAACAAAAGATGTGACTAAATTGCAAAAAGCAGGTTCTTATATTTGGGAAACGGCGTCCGCCATTACCCTCGGCATTCCTGATTCCATCCAAAAAGAGCTGTTTGTCTTATTAATGATCCATTACTGACTAAAAGGCTTCCTTCACTTGCCCATCGTCGGGCTGTAAGGGACCAATTGCTCTTTATAGGTAATTTTACGGCTTCTGCTCCGAGGAATTGTCCAGGTTAGTCCCCCCACTTGCAGAGAAACTCGTGGTTTTGCACGAATACTTTCCTATACGGTTCAACTGAATAGGCTTGAACTACCCATTTCGTTTGTTCTTTTATCCCTAGAGTTTTTAGAATGTGGAACCTTCTGCCAACGAAGGTTTTTTCTTCTTCGTCTAATCTTCAGGTTTTTAAGTCCCGTGTTAACACAATTTTTCCTTCCCTTGCGTAAGATACCCACAATCCGTTCATATTTGGGCTTTTAACCTTTGTGTATTGTCCAAAGGTATAAATAAAATAATAATAAAGAAGTTTTTGGGCCAAATCGTGTTTTAAATTTTGGAAACCAATTTGAAACAGTCTTACTATAGCGATTAGATGTGTGTTTATAAAAAACAACATGTTTAACGTGCCTCAATGACTCGATATTACTTTGGTAAAAACTCTGTATCTGTAAAATAACTTAAAATGTTTTATATAAATTTTAATAATAAGCAAATTAAAATAGAACACACTGCTTTTACCAAAAAAATATTAATTTACATTTTTATTGTAAAACTTTTTTAGGTATATACTATTTATTTTCTATGCTTTCAACAGACTATAGAAAAACAGCCCAAATTAGGATACTTGTTACCAAAAAATATATTTTATTCGTTTAAATCTTAACTTTCTTGCACGTACAAAAATCTGAATCTTATATAACATTTTTGAATTATTCTGGTTAGTTCTTTGGTAATTTTAATCTTTTTCTGTTACAGGAGTTTTATAATTAAGCACTCTTAGTCTAAAATCCGGCATTAAAAAAATATACCATTATCTGTTAATTATATGAAATAATATTTTCTAGGCAGATATTATTATTTTTTTAATCTTTATGACATCTCACGAGAGGCTTATGCCTAAATACCAGTGTACCGTGAGTGCCGGGTTACTGGATGTTTAACCCAATATTGTCGTGTTCCGTCAACGTTATCCAAGCACTGAAACATGCAGTTGCATTTTACAGCACCTTTTAGACAACGCGGTAGTGCCACCACGGACGTTATTTTTAAATAACTACTACCTAGAAATGGCAGAATACTACACAGTGGTTTGCCATTGCCAACTGTGAGGGGATGAGCTATTAAAATCCGATGTCCGACTCCGAGATTCGAACCCGGATCGCTGCGGTAAGAGGTAGACACGCTAGCCAACTACACCACAGCTCGCCATGAACTACTGTAGTGAATACATAGCAAACAGCCTCTGCCAGCATGGGTCTGCTAAATTAATAACTTAAATAACTAATAATTAATTTATTAATGATTGTTACCTTTACATGTTAATTGTATGTACCAAACAGTTTATTATAAACCTTGTTGTTGTAAGCACCCATCTCTATGACTGCTACACTTACCTGCGGCCAGGTGAGAACATTTTTCTTTTGGTTTATGCAATTAATATGTAAAGGTAACAATTATAAATAAATTCAGTTTTAATTAATTAATTTTTATTAATTGTAGCAGACCTATGTTGGCAAAGAGTTGTTCACTTGCATTCATTACATTAAAATCTGCCTAAAAAATATTATTTCATTCAATTAACAGATGAGGGTATAGTTTTTTAATGCCGGATCTTAGACTATTAAGATGACCTTTACAATTAAAAACTTAAAGTTTTCTTAAAGCCTATTAAAACAAAAAAATCTTTAATAATAATTATAGCTTGTAATTGAAACTGATACAAGTTTTTAATTGTTTACTTACCGTTAATTATTTTCAAAATTTATAAGACACATTAACATGTATGGCAAATTACCAAAGTTATTAAAGGCCCTAAACACACCGTTTTTATTGTTAAAACCAAATAAATATAAAAATAATATTTTAAAAATCAATTATGACATTGCTAAATGTGTTTTGCTTTTGTAAATAAAAATACAGATGGGTATATCAATTATTGCAATTTTAATTTTATTATAGTAGTAATTATAGTTTAAAATAGTAATATAAAAATAAAGTTTATACATTTCTATAAGCTGATTTTTTATAAAAGTAGACCTTAAGCTAGACCTTCGTCATTTTGTAAGAGCTAAAAGTTTGACAGCGCATGCCTCTTCATAGGTAGAAGTGATGGGGGATTACGAACTTTTGACTCATAGTGGCTTTGGCAGGTACCAGGTACCAAAGGTTATAATTTAAAATTGAACTTTGTTATTTGGTAAAGCTGAATTTCTTAATGTGTTATTTGGGTACCTATGACAAGATATTTCCTTAGTCGCTAGACATAAAAATATTTACCTTATTTATACTGTAATTGTTGAACCATAATAAAAAAACTTGGGAATTTGAATAGGTGTGCGGCACACAGCCACACCTATTTGATTTTATTATTATTTTTAATAATTATTTAAAATTTAATATATGCCTTAAGTTGCAAAACACTGATGAAGTTGTTATTAATAATCGAAAATACAAAATAGGTTTTTAACTTACCCCGTATAGCAATTAGATCAAACTAAATAAACTGTTGTAAGTAAATAATCGATATAATATTATTTTTCAAAAAATATTTTTATTACAAAATTTAATAAGACATACCATGGTATCTTTATGTTTTTTGAGGTCGCTGAATCTGAATCTAAGTTCGGTTTAACTTCTCAGGTTATGGGCAAAGTCATTTCAAGATCACCAAAATTCATCAAAAATAGGCGACAATCGTGGTATTTTTATATTTTTGGAGTCTCTGAATCTGAATCCCGAGTCAGTTTAACCCCATCAGGTCATACAGAACACCCCTATAATATATAGAATGTTCTGTTTAAAATAAGTGATAGTAATGGCACTGGCTATTCGGCATGCAGGGAAGTGACAAAACGGCTCAAAATATTTTAGTCGTATGTCCCTCTACTTCCTGACTTCATAATGTTACTCAAATTTTTTTAAGTTTCCGAAGCAGCACAGATCCTTAAGGGGCATTGTGTATAGGTTGCGTTTTCCACTTGCTTGAAAATTAAAGGTTTGTTTTCTTCTTGGGCATATTCCTTTAGAAGATATAGGGTTTTAAACTTTAAAAAAAATCGACTAGAGTATATTATTATTATTATTCAAATATGCATTATCTCATTTAATTTAAAATTTGACAATGGTATTACCAAGAAAAAAAATGTCTTACTTACGTCCTAACTTGATTTGAATGTATTAAGTCAGCAACACATGAACATTTTGAAAAGATAATGTACCCAACATATATTTATGATAAACAGCTTTTTTTTCTTTTATATTTTTACTCAGTTAAAAAAATCTTTTTTCGGCGTATTTCTGGGTTATTCAAGAATCATGGAGTAAATTTTTGCTTTTAAAAATTTAGCGTTATGTAACAACAACAACAACAACAACAAATGCTTCGTTAAATAACGTTATTTTGTCTAATAAATTATACTTAAAAAGTGTTTTCCAAATTTTAAAGTCCAACCCCTGGATTTAAAACACCGAAATTTGCTGTCCCCTGTTTATTCAAGGTGTAATTTAATTGATGTCTAAAAATACAGGGTATGATTCCTAAGCTTATTTGAGAAAAAAATTATATAAACCTATGTTCTAAACCTCTTAACTTTTGAAATACAGAGTGTTAAAATTAAAAAAAAAACTATTTTCATAAATATCCTAACTGTTCTTCACCAATTTTGTTTATATTTGGAAATATTATTAATGACATTAAGGAGGTAATTTATTACTAACTTAATAACATTTAATAAGTTCAGTTGCGTCGCGAGAGGCAACTAAAGGAATATTTCCAACAAAAAAACGGTATGCCACTGACTGTGTAAATGTGTTTAAAATGTTTGTGCTTTCTTTAGATTAAGCAAATAAAAATACCGCTTTAATGTCTCCTAATTTTTTTGTCGTGTCTTAGTTTAAAATCAAAAAAAAATCACTTAATTGCATATTTTCAGACCACAAAGGAAACATTGTGGGCTTTTTTTCTTTAAAAATTAGGTTTTATTATTTTTAATTAGCAAATATGTAACAAAACTAATAAATACTTATTTAAATAAGGTTTAAATCCAGTATAACAGTTTTTACTAAAATAAATGTTTTTGAAATTTAATGTTTTTTTAAATGTTAACAGCTTGTGTCCTAAAAGTCAAGACGTTTAGGACATATGTTCATATAAACCTTTGTTCCTAAAATAAGCTAAGGAATCATACCCTGTATTTTTGCATCAATTAAATTACACCCTGTATAATTTTTTTTATAAAATTAATGGTTAAAAATTTTATATAAAACGTCTTATTAAACCAGGTAATTCGTAACTGCCAAAGCTTTATTACCATAATTTTTATTTTTAATAACCATTTTAAAAACTCATCTGCTGCCTGGAAACCACATAAATACCAAAGAGAAGTTCCAACTGAAATTATTATTGAAACGGTTGAATATTCATGACTGAAAATGGCGCTAAGTTTAAATTTACATAATCAATATTCGTTTTGTGGGTACAAAATGTGCTAAATTTTATTACAAAGTTGACAATTGCAGAATATTATTTTACTATTAAATTAATTAAGTAAATTATTTAATAAGTGACTTGTAATATGTTACATTATTCCTTTAATATGTTTTATAGTTATAATTTAATAATTACCAAAGTGATAACGAAATTCGTCTATATATTTAGCTAAAGCTAACTGAGACCAAATGTCAAAATACTTTGACTATAATCAAAACAATTTACATTTTTCCTAACATATCTAAATAAGTATCTTTTAAAAAATTGTATTTTTAAATTTGAAACCAGAAGTGGGTTACATGGTATTAGTAGGGGAAAGTATGGTAATGGTGGGCATAGGGTAATGATGTCCATCGCAAAATGTGACATTGGGGCGGTAAAACAGACAACACTGTCAATGCACGACTGGAATGTTCTATTGAACTAGTGTGGAAACCATTTGGATCCATTACTTGATACCAGAAGATACCGTGACATGAAATTTTATTTTCTAATGATTCTTATAAATATTCGGCTACAGCAAATAAGGCGATAAGTCTAAATTTTTTATTTCATTTGTTTTTTTTTAATAAGTGTTTAAATAAGCACGTTTTCCAGTTACAAATAACACATATTAATGGTATATTTTTAAATTTTATTTAATTCTTTTTAATCCTTGAAATTATATAAAAGACCACATTTAGTCATTTAATTATATTTTTTTAAAATCTTACCAGTGTCGTCCATGAGGGGTTTAAGGTAAATAAATGGTACACCACTACATTTTTCCAAAATAAAAAAATATTTTTTTGGATTCCCATTTGGTTTAGAACAAATTTGCTTCTCTTGACTTTTTTCTTTGATGTACGGTTTTCGCGTAAAGAAATAAAAACTATTTCTTCGCATGAACAAATTCCTATATAATTAAGGAATAAATAACAAAGATTAATTTTTAATGTAGAATTTTATATTAGGAATACAAACTGACCATGCCAAAAAATGATTTTTATTGCAATACGCGAAAACCGTACATCAAACACAAAAAGTCAAGAGATCAAATTTGTTCTAAAATAAATGGGTCTTTAAAAAAAATTATTTTTAAAAAATGCGAGGGCCTACTATTTTTTCTTAAATAATATTTACCTTAACCCCTCATGGACAACACTGGTAATTTTTTTCTTGTATGCTATTACATGTCTTTTGGTGCAAAGAGTAGGCCTTCCAAATTTTTTAAAATGTGAATGGATATAAAAGTTATTAAGAAAAAACAATATTAAAAAAATTAACACTTCGTGTTTAAAAACTTAGATGTTTAGGACATATTATGTTCATATAAGGTTTTTTTTGGTAAAAATCACCTTTAAATTTTTTTGAAGTTGTTTAAAAACACCCTGTATAAACTATAATAATACCTACTATACGAATTTTTAAAAAGAGTACCTGAAACATAGCTTTAAGAGCCTAAAGAAAGGATTAATAGTAATATGCTTAAATATGCGCATAATTACTCATCCAATGCGCACAGTTACCCTGTTCTAATGCAAGTAATTTGCAATATCATGTCGACATGACATGAATGTTTTTGTCTGGAGCTTGATCTAAAATCTAAAAGATTTTTTTTAGTCCTGTCTTGCAGAAATATGGTATCCACCTAACAAACGCCACTAAAAATAGGTTTTTCTTAAATAAGTTTAATTGTACTTGGTTTAATCTAATACTTTAATATGCAATGGTGTGCATGTAAAACATTGCATTCTTTCTATTTGGCCAGGGCCAAATTTACCCTAACACAATAAAACTAATTACTTTTACACCCTGTATAATAATAGAATAAAAATAGGTTCATTAGATAGTTTATACCCTAAGCTAAAGAATAGATTTAATTACTTGATATCAATAAATTGAAGAGTTTTCAAAAATTACGGACACCTTTAAAATTCAGAAAAAAATGTGCCGCAGGAAATACATTTACATCTTATGAAGCTTGATTAATAAATAATAAATTATTAAAAATAATGAACTTATGTGGTATTGCGCCCAAACTACTTGATTTAAGAAGCGGCTTTATTATATTTTTTGGGAATTTTAAATGAATATTTACCACTTACTTACCAAAATCATACTATTCATTTCTGAACTTAATGCTTACCTGTAAATAAAAATAGAAATTAATAAATAAGAATGCCTAAGCATAATAAAAATTAACAAATTGAAAAAGGTGGATACTACAATGGCTATAGTTGTATTTATTAGACAAAGACAAGTGCAAAATAAATAGGACACTGAATTTAAACGTTCTAACGGTTTAACAAAAATACAGGTTGTTACAACTTCAAGGGTCACCATTAGAATCTTAGGAAGGGTAAGAGGTACAAAGTTTGTTTAATTAAGGCAAAGTTGTGCATTTTTATGCTTTACAATATTTATTTTTAAAAATTTACAGCTGTTTCGGAATTATCCAAAAAATAACAGTTTTTATTTTTTCTGAGTTTATCTGAAGAGAGATTTTAATATAAACGACACATTATCATTGCCACTTTTTCCGTTCTGGAAAATGTACCAATAAATTAAGGACCCGACATTTCGTCTCTAAGCGGTCATTATGAATGTTTTTTTTTTTTTTTAATACGCTTTTACGTTAATAAATTTGTATTTTAATTTTTAATCTAACGGCATACAACACCACGCCATCCACCATACTAAGTTTTAAACGCATCCTCTAATCGGTCCGGTATCTATCACTAATTACAAACAATTAAACTAAAATGCTAACTTAGCTGATTTACGCTTCGCGAAATCGCTTTTAATCCTTTAGTCGTCAAAAAATGTTTTGGATGCAAGTTGTAGTATTTTTCTTCTGTGAAAATTCAAACCTTAGTACGATAAAGTATTGATTTGCATCATAAGTATATTAAAATCTAAGTGATTGTTTTTTATAATGCACAAAATAAAATAATATGTTTTGTAAGGTTTCAGAAAATAATCCAATTTTAAATAAAAAGATCACCCAGAGAAAATTTCTCTGACCAAGGTGGCACTAAACCATACAGAGTCAGCCAGTCAATAAAACATAAAGGAAATGCGTTGCAAAGAGACAGTCTAACGCAAATACCGGCATGTAAACATGGGTGGCTAATGGTGCTTCTTTTGTTATTGCATTACTGGCCAATATACCATAAACTATTGCATATACAGTATATTTGCCATTTAACTGTGTGGATAATGTAAAACTTTGGTAAATAAAACAACGGTGTAATTTATTTATTATATTTTATAAAAAACTACAAAACAAATAAAATATTTCTTTTAGGGTATTTTTTTAAAAATTTTGTTTGCAATAACATCCATGTAATTTAAAAATATTATTTTCCTTTAAATTTTTATAGGAATATTTTTTTCTATTTTTTGTTTTACTGTTTTGATCTTATACCCTTAATTTAATTATTTAAAATTTAAAAGAACCTAAATATAAAGGACATAATAAATAAAGGATATAAAGTAATATAGTTTAAATAATTTAAAAGTGTTTTATTTTATACAAAAAATATCTTAATTGATAGACGGCCTTGTCCACCCTAGATGGTCGGCGTTATCCAACCTATCGGGCATCTCCGCTTATTGGTAGGGTTTTAAAAACGTACAGTTTTTTGCTGAAAACGTTCAATTATTTAAAAATTAACGCCGTTTTTAATGGAGACCTATACAGTGTAGACCTAAATAGTCAGCCCCCTCCCGCCTCCTTACTTTTTTCTTTATAAAATTTGGCTATGACTAATGAAAGAATATAAACTACTTTTTGACTAAAAACTGATATTTGCAACAATCAAGATGGCGGATAAGCGCCATCTTAAAAAAATTAAGGGAAAGGGGTTCTTGTGACACATAATTTTAAAGCTGCTAACGAGAACTTTATAACCCTAGAATATAATGTCAATTTCTTTACCCACTACAAAATGGCGGTTCCTAATTAGTTACCTAAATACCTTATTTATATGGCCATATTGCCGAATCTAATAAAGTTGGATGTACCTAATGTTGTATTTACTTAAAGTTCCTTCAAAGTTCTATTTAATAGTGATATAATATACAGAATGCTTTTATAAAAATCCCATTTTGTCCTAACTTTTATATTATTATCAGTATTACTATTAAAAATCTTTTAAAAAGCTTTAAAAAACACATTAAGTACATCTAGCTCTATTAGTTTCGGAAATATGGCTATCTAAATCAGGTATCTAGGTTATTTTTAAAGTAGGTACCACCATTTTATAGTAGGTGAAGGTATTGACTTCATATTATAGGGTTGTAAAGTACTAGTCAGGAGCTTAAAAATGATGTGCCACAAGACCCCTCTTTCCTTTAAATTGTATTCTTAAGATTGCGCCCATCCGCAATATTAATTGTTGAAACTATCATTTTTCCATCAAAAGTTGTTTATATTCTTCCATTATTCGTACCCAAATTTTATAAAAAAAGTTAAGGGTACAAAAGTTAGCAGCGGGGGACTATTTATGACTGTATGTTACTAACAGTTCACAATATTCAAATTTGCTTAGGTGCGCTGCCGTCGGCGGTTTTCAGACTACCACCGCGGCAGACTGCTGACCGCCAACGCAAGTGCCTGACCATTCACATTACCAGCAACGCTACTTGTTACTCTCTAAGATAAATGCGACGATATACAGGGTGTCCAGTAACTCAACCGACAAACTTTAAGGGTGATTTTACAATGAAAAATATGAAAAATCTGTTTATGAGCATATGCCCTGAACGTCCTAGTTTTTAAAGTAAGTGAGTGTTAGACATTAAAAAAATATAGTTTTTTTACTAATAAAATTATCAAAAAAATTATTTGAAAACAGTTCCATAGGCATTTTTTTGACATAAAAGAAAAAATTATTATTTTTACCATTGTCCATAAAGGATTTAGGGTAAACATATTTTAGGAAAAAACGGTTCACCACTGCAGTTTTTAAAATAAAAATGTTTTTATCTCGTTTAGTTTAGAACAAATTTGATCTCCTAACTTTTGTTGTTTGATAAACGGTTTTTGCATAAAAAATAAAAATCATTTTTTGGCATGGTCATTGCGTATTGCTTATTTCAAATTTCACTAAAAACCCTTGGTTATTTATTCTTTAATAAGATGGGGATTTGACTATATGCCACAAAATGGTTTCTATTTATGTACGCAAAAACCGTACATTAAACAAAAAAAAGTTAAAAAGCATATTTGTTCTAAACTAAACGAGAATTCAAAAATATTTTTTTTTATATTTTCGCTAAACCCTTAAGAACGAAAAACGTAATTTTGTTTTCTTTTGTATCATAAAATGCCTTTTGACGCGTAGGAAATGTTTTTAAAAATTTTTAAAAATGTTTTATTCGGTATAAAATTTAGATTAAAAATCCATATATTTTTTAATTTTTAACACCTTGTAATTTTAAAAACTAAGACGTTTAGGACATATGTTCATATGAAGTTTTTTTGTTATTTTTTATTGTAGAATTAACCCTTAAAGTTTGTCGGTTGAGTTAGGAGACACCCTGTACATAGTATAACGTTCTAGCGCTTGCTCAGCGATTAGCAGTCTGCCGCGGTGTTGTATTCATACCCTTATGCTTTAGCTTATTAGTAAATCCCACAAATAACTTATAAACGCGTATTAAAAAAATTAAACAACATTTTATGCATAATGGTTAAAAAGGAAAAACAAAATTTTGCAAAATTAAAAATAAATTAAAGCTAGTCTAACCGCGTCAATAGAAAAATTAGAGGGGTAACAGCCGTAAGCTATAACGGTCTCTAATAGCCTAATAATGCCATTTACAACAAGAAAATTAAATTAAAATATTTATTTTATTGGTGACGAGCTAAGAATAAATAAAACTTGCAATAGTCTGCCATAAAAATAACATAAAAAAAAATAATTTAATCGATTTTCAAAAATGGATTTTAACCTTTTTGTTTTATAGGTAAAATGTGACCTTTATTAGAAACTTCATTGCCATAATTTAGCTATTTTTTAATAAAAAAGCGTATAAAGCTAATATATAAAACAAATATGTAAAAAACAAATATTTATAGTTTAAAGAAGGGACGTGAATAAAATGCTATTTTAATTATCTATGCTTTAAGATGATTAATCATTGTACCTAAATATTAAAAAATACACATAACGCAACGAACCCGCAGACTTACGTCTCGCTGGTGAAATGTAGGTAGATAATGCATGCATGATGCAATCAGTTTTTTATTTAATAAAATTGCAGTAAGATAAGTCTTTATACTACGCTTTGAATTACACCTAATCGTAATATAAAGCTTTACTTACAAATAGGGTTAAACAGTTTTACCTATATACTACACTCAAATAAAAAGAAACAGAGATAAGTAGAAACATCTGTGTTTAAACAAGGAGACACACATACATAAAACAATAGATTGACAAAAATGCTTTTAATATTTTTTAGGACAACTAATAAATACAAAATTTTACTCCAATACAGTACAGGGCGAGTTATAACTAAAAGTACCCAGCCACTAACTTCTTTACTTTTAAAAATAAAACAAAATTGTTTAAGTAAATGTTATAGAGAATTAAATTTTATGTCAAAATTTAAAGTTAAAAAATAAGAGTAAAACTATGTAACTGCCTATTTTTTACCTTACGTTTAACAACAAAAAAACCTTAATTTATTTTTTCTCAACCTAAATAATGAGTAGGAGGAAGCAAAATTAAAAAGAAAATTTAATAAGTTTATTTTTTTTTATAAAAGTTTGTCCTATTTTTAAAAATAAATTAATGTACTTTACTCCTTGTTATTTTTTAAAATCTAAAAACTGTATATTACCTATCAAAGTAAAATTTTTCAGTTTTTCCAAAGGGACGTTTAAAAATTCCTAAATTTTTTGTCGATTTCTGCCGTTGTTACACCTATCCTGGGACACACTATATGGTAATATTATGCTTTTTTTCAACATTAAGTCGTTGTTTTTTTCGCCACAGAAAAAATTGTGTATTATACACGAAAGATAAAATAAACTTTAGCTTTTACTGTATCTCCTCTATTCGCGTCGGAAAACTATACGATCTTAAGCTATAATCAAGAGCTTTTTTCTTTGTATAATAAATAACTATTTTTGTTCTATAGCTGAAAAAAAAGGCAAAATGTATTTTACATATTATTTTATTTAAAGAATATTTCTTCTACCTATCATTTTTATATAACTCCAATTTTACAGACTGTTAACCTCTTTTGCATTTATTTTATTTTTGTATGGATTGTTCTTTAAAAGTTTAAAATATATTTAAATTTACTTTTAGCGGTTTCTTATTAAACCTATATTTCTTTTAGGTGAAATTATTTAGAAGTATTTACAATAGCTTCTGGAAGAGGTATAAAATAGGTAGTAACTTAAATTACAAATAATATTATTGTATTTATAAAAGAGGAATTTAAGTTTTTACAGAAAGGTCTCCCACCATTTTTACGTAAAATTATTCTTTTAAAAGCTGTGTACAATTTAAATAAAAGAAAAAATAACCTATTCTTTTTTTTCGTTGGTAAACTAATTTTTTGCACTTATTGGAACAAATTAATAAATAAAATTACCGAAAATCATTATTTTTATCAATCTTATAGCTAAACATTTTTTTAATATCCAAACCTATTCTCGGTTAATAGCTATCTGTTATACGAAAACGTAGATTAACTGTCTTAAAGCCCCCTAAGATACGCATGCAAATCCACCGTTTTGCTTGCGCAGTCTTAGGTCGTAATGCAAGACGAAGTGTGCGAGGTATTAAGTTGTACGTTTTGAGGCAAATGTAAACGAGAAAAAAATTAACCTGCGGTTGATTCGGTTCAAGCCATGTAATCGACAAAACGTACAACTTGATACCTCATACATTCCCTCTTGCATTACGACTTACGCGGCTGCGCAAGGAAAACGATGGATTTGCATGCGTATCTAAGGGGGCCTTTAGAGTAAGTTAATCCACGTTTTTGTATAAAAATAGCTATTAACCAAAAATAGGTTTGAATACACATATTATAAAGTTTAGATATTTTAAGCGATAAGATTAATAAAATTATAATTTTCGATGATGTACATAGTTTATCAATCTGTTTGATTGAGTAAAGTAAATTTGTTTAACAACAAGGAAAATCTTAATTAATTTTTTTCTTTAACCTAAATTATAAATAACTTTTGAAAGAAATTTTGTATGTAAAAACGGTGGGTCATCTTTTTATAGAGTGTTAAATTCCCTTTAAGAATCTATGTTGTTTCTTTCTATATTTTTTTCGTTAGTTACAAAATTCCAAAATTTTAAAGGTAAAATACATATTAATATTTAAAAACGGTTCGTCTGGTCAAAATTATCAAAAAGACATTTTTTTGGGCAAATTAATTTTCTTAAGGTATATGTGCAGATATTTCTTTTTACCTCGATAGTTAGGCAGCTTGGACGCAAAAATGACAGGACAAATAAATAAATCTAAATCTAAGGAAATAAACACGATATTTCTTTTGTTACTCTTGATAATATTTTAGTTATATTAAAAAAAAAAAAAAGTTTTTTTGGACCTGTGTACTATACCCTATTCTAATGCAAGTCCTTTCTAAAAAGGTTTATATCTTTTTTATTGTGTTGTATAACTTTGTGTCATTTTGTAAAATTATTTGTTTGTTTTTACAATTTGTCTTATTTTAATGCTTTTTAATTACCATTCGAAACTTATAATAGACCAGTAGTCAGACAGAAAACTATCCGCAAATAAAAGTAGAAAACCTATTTTTTATTTAACTAAACTAAATAAACCTAAAGCAAGTATATTTGCCAAGCAAATGAAATTCCTTTTAAACATACAACCCAAATTCTATCTAGTTTCTCGACAATACAACCAAAATATTTATTCAAAAAATCGCAAAGCTATACTTTATCTAAATCTTTTCGTCTGTCTTTTATAATGGGTATAGTTTTTAATTTATTGTAAAAGTAGGTTTAAATTTAAAGTATATCTTTGTTCTAACTTTAGGAAAATAATATTAAAAGCCGCCTTTTTTTCTTTTATATTAGTCTAACTAAACTTGGTATAATAAAATTATTTTGGGTCATTAAAAGGTATACAATAATTCATATATACTGTGTCAGCGAAGTTATTAGACAAGCCATAACACCTAGAGTACTATTATTTTTATATTGCATTTAAGGAGCCGTAGTTGGGTCTAAATTATTGTAAGACCTCAGGTTAAATACCTTTCAAACCGCTAATACCACATTTACGAACTTTGGTATCAGGAAAATTTAGGGGATATAAAATTTACCAGTAATATTAGCATGATTTCCAAATTCCCAGTTTTATGGGGCATATTTTTAATTTTTATTTTATTTACAATAAATAAGGCTCGCTAAGTTTCATAAGTTCACACATTTTTAAAATTTCATTTTTCTTGTGGCTAAGATATCATAACCTCAAATCGGTAAGAAGTACAGAAACTGTCTAATATCTCTAAAAGCGTTAAAGCCGCGTTTACAAAAATTGAAATTTAAAGGCAACTAAAACCCATAGGTATATTGACTTTTAAAACAGAACATCAGCGTTACTATGGATATTTAGGTGCTAACATACTTATTGCTAACAGTGTAGTAGGTTATCTGTAGGTAACCAATGAAAACATAAATTTGGTAATTTTAAAAATTAGCTAATTTAACCCCGTTACTTTACTACGATAAAAAATAAATAGGTTCATTTAAAAAAATGGGCTTAACATATACCTAGGGTACATGTCCAGAACGTAAATTCCAAATTTGGTATGTAACTGCAGGTGTAAAGGTTTCAAAGGTATTTAAGAGTTACGGTGGTTTTTTTTTAAACCCAGTAGTTATAGATTTCAGTTTTTTGTATTATAATACCACTTGTTTTATAAATCTATCTTTATATTTTTTTTTGCTGATACTTTTTTTTTTAAACCAAATTTCCAAAATTTGGATCAGTTCATATTTAAAAATTATACAAATAAATAAAAAACCTTTTTTGATACATTTAATAGCCCCATGGATATTCATATAATCTAAATTACAAAAGATGACGCTAACGTCACCATTTTAATGTTAAGTAAAGACAAACGACAAGAATATGTAAAGTTAATTAAATATATTAGACAAGGAAATTCTAAATTTTCTTGTCTAAACAAAATGTATGGATAATTTACACGTGTCCAAGAACGATAGGCGATTCTTTCATGTTTATTCTTAATACATGATTAATTACACTTAACAGCATAAAAGTAGAAATAGTGCTCGGTCATCTACGCAAAATCGATGTTGACCATCAATTTTTAACCTCGAAAACAATTATCGATGTATTTAAAAAAATTACTAAATAAAATTAAAAAGTTATGGTCAAAATGTTTTTAAATTTTATTTTTACCAAAGACAATTTTAACGCTATATTGATAATAAAACATCCACATTTTATACTACAAATAATGACTGTTCTTCGATAGTTCAGAAAGAAAGTTTTGTTTTTCACTCGGACCGAGTCTCGAATTAACACTTTAAATTCAAACGTGGCCAAAAACTGGGGAGAGATTAAAACAACAGGTAAAGCGTGAACGGATTTTACCTGAATGACTGATAGAACTTGCTTCCTTTGCAGTAATAAAAAACACAAAATGCAAAAAGAGTCCTTAACGCAAATAAATATTTAATTATACAGGGTGTTTTAAAAAACATGGACCATTGTTCTCCTATGCACATGGGTCCGGAAACGCATGGTTTCCGAAATACAGGGAGTTAAGGTTTCCATTTTTTTAATTGGAATTGACCTAAAGACCACTTAACCGATTTTAATGAAACTTGGAACTTTAAAGTATAATAATAAAATGCATAATTTTAAGTAAAAATCTGCTTTACAGCTGCGGCAGTGGCGTGCGTACGGGGTAACTGTAAAAATGTATTTAGAGAAAAATTATGTGCGCAAAGGCCACAAAACTTATCGCTTGTTAATTTTTCGTTTAGGATTTTCTTAGCACATATGGTTAATTTTATAAAAATGTGCAAAGTACCCATTCGGCGGCGTAATGAAAAAAGTAATCCTATAATGCCATGAAACAGTAGTTTTTGACAGTCCTCTTAATTCAATAATTTTAAAGTGCTTTGTAAAAGTCAAAAGTGTTTTTGTGTTATTCTTTAAATTTAGTAGTTTTTAGTTATTTGTTGATCGTGTTTCTTTCTTTGTTTCGTTCTTTTTAGATTCGCTGCTCATTATTATTATTTTCTCCTATCGAGATGGTTTTCATCAACTACACTTCAGTCGAATTGACTGATGTGTTGGTAATTTATGGACAAACAAATCAAAATGCTAGACAAGCTGTGCGAGTTTATTAGGAAACTTATCCCCAAAGAAGAATTCCTGGTAAAAATATTTTCCACGTATTGTAAATTATTTAAGAAAAACTGGTTCTTTAAAACCTTTAAAAGCTGACTCTAAACGCAGAAGATACCGCCAAACTATACGATTTAAAGAGGCGATATTAAATGAGAGTTGAACGTGATCCTAGTATAAGTACGAGCACTGTTGCCAACGAACTGAGTAATATTTCGGCATCATCAGTTCACAGAACTCTGAAGAAGCAAAGTTTATATTCCTATTATTTTACACGTGTCCAGGAACTTTTACCTAGAGACTTTTAACCAAGGGAAATGTTTTCTCAATGGTTTTTAAACAAACTGAGACAGGACCATCATTTTTATAAACGTGTACTATTCACTGATGAGGCGTTATTTACCCGAAAAGGTATAAAATTTTTTACAATTTACATACATGGGCCGATGAATCCCCTTACTCTTTACAAGTAGCAAATTCGCAGCATCAATTTTCCATCAATGTTTGGACTGGTGTTATTGGAAATTACATAATTGGTCCTGTTGTTCTACCGAATCATCTTGACCAGGAATCATATTTAATTTTTTTACAAAATGATTTGCCGAAGCTACTACCACTCTTATGAGAAATGGTACAATGTGGTTCCAGCATGATGGGTGCGCCCGCACATTTTGCAGCAGTTGTAAGAACATATTCATCTGACACATACGGACACCAATGGATTGGTCGTGGAGGTCCAATGCCATGGCCACCTCGATCTCCAGACCTGAATCTACCTGATTTTTATTTGTGGGGTCATTTAAAAGAAATAGTTTATAAAACACCAGTAAATACACGAGAAGAATTGTGGGAAAGAATAGAAAATGCATTTGGCATCATTAGAGGATATTATAATATTTGCAAAAGAGTAAGCAGATCTTTGCGGAGAATTTAACCTTCTGCTTGTAACAACGCTAATGGTGGTCATTTTAACATTTTCTTTGGCTTTAAGTCAATTGTGCATTGTACAAAAAAAAGGGTTTTGAATAATCATTGTTTCTTTTCGATTACTTTTTCATTACGCCGCCGAATGGGTACTTTGCACATTTTATAAAATTAACCATATCTGCTAAGGGAAACCCTAAACGATAAAATACCAGGAGGTAACTTTTGTGGCTTATGTAATAAGCTTCATAACTGGTGCATTAAAATTGGCAGAAGTCAGTGGCGCACATAATTTTTCTCTAAATACATTTTTATAGTCACCCCGTACGCACGCCACTGTCTTAGCTGTAAGCATAGTTTTACTTAAAACTATGCACTTTATTAATACACTTTAAAGTTTCAAGTTTCATTAAAATCGGTTAAGTGGTTTTTAAGTCATATAGAAAAAATTGAAAAAAAAATTGAAACTTTAACTCCCTG
Source organism: Listronotus bonariensis (assembly GCA_014170235.1). Taxonomy (NCBI): domain Eukaryota; kingdom Metazoa; phylum Arthropoda; class Insecta; order Coleoptera; family Curculionidae; genus Listronotus; species Listronotus bonariensis. The sequence continues at coordinate 25,598 of JACEGR010007800.1, forward strand.
TATATCGGAAACCATGCGTATTCGGACTCGTGTGCAAAGAACTTTTATTTATTATTTTTAGTAAAGAATTACTTTACAAGCAATGGTCCATGTTTTTTAAAACACCCTGTATATCTTCTAAGAATTTGTTGTCTGTTATTGCGGAGCTAATAACCGTTTATCATTTCCCACAACTTTCTTAATTTTTTATAACTTCGAAAAGAACTTACTGACCCAACTGTAATTAAACCAACAAAAAAAGGCTTTTCTTTCTGTCTTTATTAGTAAGTGTTCTAACCTAACTTTGAAAAACTGTCATGTAAGCGGTCATGACACTGTGACCCTATTAGCGACATACCTCCATTGATTAGTTTAGTTTAATTCCTAATATGACGTAATCGTTTTCTGTTGTGATTTAAAATGTATATTAATAGTTTATCCCAAACGTATTTACCTTTGATTCCAATCTATTTTTACGTTTTTTTTTTATTTTTATTTCACGTAAAAATAAAATTTGGGTGGTCACAATTTTTTTCCATTTTTTATTGCCATTACCGTGCATTGAGCAAAACATGAGGAGATATGTTATAAATAAAATAAAGAATTTAAAAAATCTTTTGTTTAAAAAAGGGCAGTGCCGTACCGTTTTCTTTTTTTTAAATATTTGGCCCAACGCCATTATAAACTGCAATTACAAAATATAAAAACTTAAATTGTGTTTTAAAAATACCTGTGTCGCGTCTTTCAACCTACCATACTTTTTTATTTTCTCAACTAGAGCTTTTTATGTAGACACCACTTTTGGAATTTCCATTATTTTAAATAACAATTATGTTAAAATATTTCCTTTGTGCAAATATTAGGTCTACAGTCTGTATACAACTGTTCGCGGATGGGGTTAACAAGAGGACAAATGGAACAAATATTTCATTTTTGAAAAAAAAATTCTTTATAAAAATTTTTGCTTGTTAAAAAATGTTATTCGCAAAGATAAAATTTGATTTTGTATACAGGGTTTGCAAAACCTAAAAACCATGATTTTTCTACAAAAGTAAACTACCTTTATATTTTATTTTTAAGCAAAATACCATTTAATTTTTTTTTAATAGTATTATTGAATGACTTTATTAACGTTACAGGGATATTAAAAGATTCATAAAACAAATTGTAAAGTTATCAAAAATTATTTATTTAAATTTTTTTAATAAAATGACTTAAAAAACGTTTATAATTTGATTTTTAAACACCTGCTTTCTTTAAACTCCTACAAAACACAATTTTTTTACTGTAAACGCCAGTTTTCGTCAAATTGTGGATTTCAATAAAATTTTGTATTATTGTTTTTATGATTTGGCACATTTTGCTAAAAATGAAAAAAACAGATAGTTTATTCTTGTATAAAAATCAGGTTCTTAAGTTTTTGCGATTTTTTACAAGCAAAAATTTTATGAAGAATAACTTTTTCTAAAAATGAAATTTGTGGTCCATTCGTCATCTTGTTAACTTTATCCGTGGACAGTCTGTATAATATGGTGCATTACGCATGTTAGGATCAGATACCATTATAATATATATTTTATATTTTAATATTAAAACCATTTTTTAATATTTGTAGTTGTTGTAATCAGGATATTATCGTCATTTTTTATTATAATTTCTAATGTTGGTACCACATTGCTCTTATACCAGATCAGCTAAATGACATAACACAAAGGCAATGAAAGGAAAAGGGAGAATCTAACGTGAATACCCGCATATATGTAAACATTTCGAATCCGATAAGTCAGATACATCCTATGTTGTTGCTTTACTGGCCGAAATTTCAATACATATTTGCTTAACCAGTATAAACCATATTATAATAAAGAGCATATCGGATTACATCGTTTGTATGTCTCGTTTACGTTTTTGAGTTTTTTGACACCTTTTAATAACACAAAAATGTTGATATCCCAAAGTTATCTTTTTTACTTAACAGTCTAAAATATTTAGAATTATTTCCTGGTTTTAAATTCCTAATATTTTATATATGGTATAATTGGTAATTCGAAATATGTCGTCATTGGTGTCGTCAGGTTGTCTTCAAAATATCATTCTCGCTTGCACACACACACACACACACCCACATAAAATATAAACATTTAAACAACGACAAAATAAAAGATATGTAATTAATTTATTGAATAACAATAACAAACTATAAAAAACTCGCTTTAAAAATAACATTAACTCCCTGTCACTAAAGTACTGGCTATAGTAAAATTTTCTTGCTAACCGTATTCGTCTCAGTGGTTCAAACCGTATTCGAAACTGACAATATAAATATGAGAATCAAGAAAATGTAGGTTTTTAAACCGTTGCCTCACAGCCCAATAAATTTTAAGGTTATGACTATGATTTTTATTTTTAGGGTTAATATGTACATTAGTTTACACCCAATATAAACATTTTTCACTTGCCATGTAAAAAGTTTACAAGAAATGACCGAAACAACGTTTTTAATGAGTACGATGCATACGCCCGCCCGACAGAGATAGGTATATTGTTTTTAAACCATTGCCCAGGATGTATTCAAACACGGTTAAATACGCGACGTACATGACGTCACCGTATAGCAAGAAAATGTAATATTTTTAAAATGTTTTGAACCATATTAACAACAAAAATGGCTTATGTCGAGCGACCTGCCTCGATTCTTTTTATTTATAAAAAAACGTTGTATGTTTTAAAAAAAGGTATATTTTGTTTAGTCTGAGGCATTTGGTATTTTAAAGGTGAAAGCACACTATACATTATCCACGAAATATATCGCACCTTTCATATTATAGGGGCACAATTAAAAATTTTGTGAAATTGAGTTTTTGTGATATATACACAAAAACAATTACTTTGCATGATGCCCTTGACAGAAAGAGACAGAGCCACTCATGGGGCGCACAAACATAATTGTGTCTCTATCTTATTTCCGAGTAACGCGACTCGATATTTAATATCAATTTTACAAAATTTTTAATTGTGCCCCTATAATATGAAAGGTGCGATATGCAAAATGTGTAATAGTGATCAACGCGATTTCTGTACGTCTATTGGTTAAAAGACAATAAAAAGATTGAAGCCTTGTCATGCAGGGCCGGCATTGCAGTTTTAATTAAAAAACATTTAAATAAATTGCTTAGAATAAATTAAAGTTATTAAATAAAATTGTTAAAATTAATCCACTGTGTACTCAACTACGACTTAGATGTTGTAGAAGAAAAACCACATCAATAATTTAGAAAGTAAATTTGTTTCAAACGAACGTAATTCCTTAGTGCGCCCCTGCGTATTTTAGCGTACACGTGAATTTGTATATTTCCTGTGTATTTTTATCTTATAGGCGCCCAAGTATCGGTACGTTCACGGTTCTATCAAATAATATTGTACATGCTTTTAAAATAAATAACCTTTAATAACATTTACATGCATAATAAATATTTCATCGGTCCGTACGTTGCGTACCGAGACCTGAGCGCCTAGTGTGCTTTGACCATAATAGTTTTTATGGGTTAAGGTCAAAGCAAACTAGGTGCTCAAGTCTCGGTACGCTTACGGTTTGATAAAATATTTTACATGCTTTTTAAATGCATGATCTTGAATCACATTTAAATAGCATGCTAAATATTTGACCGGTCTGTGAACGTACCGAGACCTGAGCGCCTAGTGTGTTTTGACCATTAATGTTATAAAGTCGTTATGCGATCTTTTTAGAAAATAGATTACTGTTAAAAATATTTCATTGTCGAAACTTGGTTTCTGGCCATAAAGTTTATACTAACTATTAAAATAAATTTTTAATTGTCAAATATTAAGTAAAATACAGCGCCTTAACAATTGTGGGTATTTTAAAGTATGCCTTTGGACCAAATATTAAATGTATCACAGGCTTTCGGTAATTTTTTGTAATATTTTTTGCTAAACCAATTCATCTTAGAGAGTCTATACTTACTAATTAATACAGAGGTATTAAATTTTACAAAAAAAAATCCATCCTGTATGTTATAATCTAAGACATTTGGAACCTTTGTTCATAGAAATCTCTTGCTGAATTTTATCTAAGAACCGCGTCCCTAATTTGTTTCGCAATATAAAAAAACCCTGTATATTCATCACTTTAATATGAGGTAAATAATTATGTAAACAGATGCCAAATAGAATTATTCAGTAAGGTAAGCGTTAAACCAGAAGTTATATCTAAAAGCCCCCAAACATATAAGAGTGCGTCAACGCACAAGTAATCGATTGGACCCGAGGGAAAATTACCAGGGATAATTTTAGTTCGGCTTTAATCCATTAGAGTCAATAATAAATAATATTAAAGGTAGTTTATGTTGCTTGATGTAATTGGACTATTAAGGTACCCTGTATACTTTAACCCTTTAAAAGTTTCTTTGTTTCATTTAGCTAACTGGTACACCTATTCATTTATACAGGGTGTAAGAAATTCGAGCCATAAGGATTATTACGTAAACGATAAGAGATTCAAAGGTATAGTCCCAGAACTGGTGAACGCTTTAAGTAACGTTATGTCTGTAAGGCTGAAAATATGTATAGTGATAACTCATAGCATGCTATGTACGACATCCAACACCTGGCAAGCTTCAGCCCTGCACGAAGTCAAACTGTATATTTTTGAAAGTGTGGAAAAATTGAAAAAAACTTGCTTACAGCGACAATTTTTTTTAGGATTTTTGTTTTTTCAAAGTAAACTTTAAAAAAAATTGACAGACGTTTTTGAAAGGACAAGGTCGAGATTACTATCAAGCCTGTTATTTTGTTGAGAAGTTACACAGTTTTTATATTTTGGTCGGATGTTTGGTTGGATAAGATACAGATTTTTGATTTTTCAAATTTTATGCGGCACATTCGGTTTAACTGAAAGTGCTACCAACTTTGCTGTTTTAAAACCCTATGTAATTTTCTAAAAATCAATTTAACAGGCAGTTTCAAGAAAATACATGTACCACATGTTATACCTATCCTAATTAGTTTTTAAGAAAATGGCGTTCAAAAATGTTAGGTTAACTGCCATTTTTATCCTTTTATTTAAAAACAAATGATGTGTAAAAAAGGCTAATGCAATTTTTGTACATTCTTATTAAACCTAATATCCTATTGCCGTAATAAAATATCCTGTTTTACCGGAAGTGCCACAGAAATTGACTCTCGGCAAGAAAGAACTTTAATAATTCAAATAAAACCACTATCAGAAGCCCTAATTTTTAATTTCTGTGGCACTTTCGGCAAAACCGTAAATTGTATTTTTATGGTAATAGGGTATAAGGTTTATTCAATATGTGAAAAAATTGCATTGGCATTTTTCAACCATCATTTGTTTCTTAACAATTTCTTTTTTATCTGTTTGACACTTCACGAAGCCTTTATGCCTAAGTACCAGAGTATCCTAGGTGTTGGGTTGTTAGATGTTTAACCCCTTTTTACGCGGCTTCGTCAACGTTATCCAAGCACTGAAACATGCAGTGTTTTGGCATTTCACAGCACCTTTTAGACAACGCGGCAATGCCACCACGAACGCTATTATTCTAACTAACTACTACCTGGGGTAGGCAGAATACCACACAGTGGTTTGCCAAGCCATCTGTGAAGTAACAAGCGATTAAAAATGCCAATGTACGGTTCCGAGATTCAAACCCGGATCGCTGCGGTAAGAAGCTGTTACGTTACCGCTGCACCACGTTCGCACCACAATCTATAAAAATGGCGGTTAACATGACATTTTAAAACGCCATTTTTTAAAACTTACTAAGATAGGTATAACATGTGGTACATGTATTTTCTTAAAATTGCCTGTAGAATTGACTTTTAGAAAAATATATAGGGTATTTTATTTAAAATAGCAAAGTTAAGAGCACTTTCGGTTAAACCGGATGTGCCACATGAAATTTGAGACATTAGAAATCTGCATCCTATCCAACCATATAGAAGTGGAAACCAACTGACCGACCATATTCGTGGTGGTACATACAAAATAACTATACAGACTGCGCTACGCCTTTTCCTGAACGGAGAACTAAATGGAGGCAAAGTTATATCCACCCCACTTTAATTCATATTTAGTTAAATCTCTAAGACACAGATGGCTCTTCTGTGCGTGCATCAAACATAATGGCTTGCCAGATTTACATATTTTTAAAAGGATTAAGGAAAAGTATAGTATTGATAATATAAAAGCATAATTTAAACCGCTTTAACTTTATATCACTATTACATATATAATATATATGGATAAAGTGTTCGGTCCTATTTTAAACTTTAATATCTTTAGTAATTGCGACCACCGGCTTGTCCGTTCTTATTTATATTATTATACGCTAAACTTCGACAAGGGCCTCATGGCGCAGTCGGTTAGCAGGTTACTCTCCAAGACAAACAACTTTTTAGTATTTGATGTTCCGAGTTCAAATCTTGCCAGGACCGTACTTCTTTTTTACAATAATTTAAAGTATCTTTTTTGTTTTTTGTTCAGAATAATTTAAGCAATACTAACTTTTCATTTTGTCCGTGTCTTCGCGCCCTAAAAGGTCTAGGTTAAAACAGGGCCGGCCCGAGGGGTAAGGCGAATAGTCGACCGCCTCAGGCGCCATGTTTCTAGGGGCGGGAAAATTATCGGCTATTAAATTAAATTGTAGTTTTTCTTTTGCGCAAAATCTTACTTTTTATACTAAAACCATATATCATATCTTTGAGTGCGATACTTTTTTTTAAGTGGTATTATGTTCTAATAAACTTTTATTTAGTGTTTTGCCCTTTATTCTTTACTTTAAATTTAAGGGCCTATTTGGATTATAAGCATGTTTTAATATTATACTTTGGCCACTATAAATTGATAATGAATACCTAGTATGTAACACCGGTTACTGTAGTTTTAAACCAATAAAATACATTTTTTATTGTGGTAACTAGAGTAAATGACTATTTAAACCTTAGACTATTCACAACAGACCAAACATTACTTGTTATTTCAATGCTAAAATGCCGTTTGTTTTGTTGCCATGATTAAAATACTAAACATGAAAACACAAACGTGTGTGACAAAGAAAACAAATCAAAATAATTTGCCTTTGTTTAAAAATACCTCTGTGTTGGCAACACTGTAAATAATATAATGACGAAGTGCATTTCGATTGCCAGAGGTGTGCCATTCTAAGGCAATAATAAAATAAGTAAAAATAACACCAAATAAAATTGTTTTAGATGAACTTGTAAAACTTATCTAAATAAGATTTGGGTATGTATAATTTTACGTTTTATAACGTGGATATAAAAATATACCTCACATTCTCCAAAAAAACTTCATTTTGTTTATAAGAATGTGGGGTTACTGATTATTTATGACATAGACATTGATGATTGTCTTATGTATTTATTTTTTAAATAGAAAATTCTTTTAAAGCCCAATTGGTCATTTAGATGACGTAAAGAAACATGAGCGAAAATTATCCCAGACATCGCCTAACCCTTTTTATACTGATAAATCCACTTTTATATGTGTTTATTTTTTATTTTAAATAAAGAAATAAACATTTAAAAAATAAATAAAATATAGAATAAAAACTGGATAGGTAGCTTAATTTAAAAGATTGTATTACTAAAAACGTATATTCCTAATTTTTTAGACGCCATTTTATTTTGCTTGCTAGTTTATGGCATTTTTTTGTGCTTGCAATGTAAAATATGAACCAAGAAATTTTAGTTAGTAACTAACTAGACATGGTAATTTCAGAATATTTTAAATAATAGATTGAAAATCATGATCTTTTTATTTCAAATTATTATGGTATTAAAAGTATTTTAATCTATTAATCATACAAAATAATCTGCATTCCTTTAAAAAGAGTCGATGTTTTACCAACCCTTACATTCGGTTGCGCATTCGCCATTCTACACATACTTTACTTATAAATGAACTGACTAATTATGTTAATACCCGATTTGCACTAACTAGTTCGTGATTTATAAAAGTCAAAGCACACTAGGCGCTCAGGTTTCGGTACGCTCAAGGACCGATCAAATATCTTACATGGTATTTAAACATCATTCAAGGTAATTCTTTTAAAATGCATCTGTCCGTGAGAGTACCGAGACCTAAGCGCCTTGTGTGCTTTAACCTTTAGCGAACAAGCATTCAATTTTTTATTATTACTGGACACAAATATACTTTACTTTCATTACATTTATGAGAAAATTATTTTAAAAATTGTTTATGCTATCCAAATTTGTCATTTTAGATTTTGGGTAATATTTGTGATATGCACTTTGTTTTTGACTGAATTTAAGCATTTACAAAACAACACAAAGGTTATCTCATCTATATCTCATAAAGAAATAAATTCTAACAGACTACGCCAGCAACGATGCGATGCCAATGAATTGCAAAACAAACATATGTTTACTTACTTGTGAAGTGACACATTGGGGTTTAAAAGTCTATTTTTTGCATACTTGGCATTCACGAACCATATTGTCGGTAATATTGTCCAATAATTTACACAAAAACACTATAAGACACATGATAACTGAGAAAATCACCAAAATAACTATTCTCACAAGGCAACGCTGCAAGTAATGGCGCATGAAAAGTGATAAAAATGCTACGAGACTAGCCAATCCGAGCCCGCTTGGAGGCTATGGCCCGTAGCAACGTTGTTGGGTTGTTTAGTCAATTTTCCGTGATTTAAAACAAAAAGAAAAACCTGTAAATAATTAAATATAATGATAATTTAATATGAACATAATAATAACTATAGAATTCTGATATCAAAATCACCTTAAAGTTTAGACGATATTCTTATACAGGGTGTTATGGAAATACTTTAATATATTTAAACCCCATAATCCTTGTGTAAAAATAAATTGAATAAAAATTATTAAAAATGGCGGACCACCATAAATAACAGTGATAATGAACCCCAAAATTTTACGATTAAAAAGCAAACCCGCTACTGACCAGCTCTTTAAATCCCTTTAAATACATATGTTTACCTTCTGTCGCTGTCAAAAACAGCTGAAAGCAGTTATAACACGTGGTTACGTCAACGAGCTTGAGAAAAGTTGCCAAATGTATTTTGTTCTTTACCAGTTTATCTATGGGTTTTGCTGTTTCAATTCGATCAAACGAAAAACTTACATGATTACAACAAATTATCCTTTATTACGCTACTAGGTTGTTCCAGCGTATAATGAATGTAATGATTACTTTTTCCACAAATCAAGTACACTTTTTAGGTGGTTAATTACTATACAAACTTTTTAAACACTGCGATGCAACACGTATGCGCACAAAGAATTGAATTAAAATACACAAAACGGTATTTTTATTGCAAAACACTATTAAAACAAATTTTACTGCGTTTTTAAATAAAGTTTTTGTTACATTTCGCTTTTCTTTCATCAAAATTAAGAGTTGACAGACGACAGGTGGTTTACACAAGATCGTTTGACTAGGTAAGGTTGCCTCATTACGTCACATATGTACCGCACTGCTGGTTCCTTGGCGCCAACATAGCAAACAAAGAATAATCATTGTTAAATAATTTATTAATAGGAAATAAAGAAGTTACGGTAACAACTGGAATTAACGGTATTTAAAAGTATTTCTTTAATATCACAACTACACTGTTAAAAACTTCATTAAATAATGAGCAAAATACATATGTGACGTATGGTCCGCCATGTTGCAAGGCTTACGAGGCAACCTTACCTAGTCAAACGATCTTGGTTAACACGAGAAAAGAGTACAAAAGATTATTCCTATGAGACAAATGTACAAAAAAACTACGGTAATTGTACAGAAAGTGTCCGCAACTCCGATTTTAACCAAATTTGGTATGTTGGGTTTTTTTGGGCGCTGATCACGAATCTGAACGAAATTTTAGTCGGAAATGTTTGGTTTCAGAGATAATCATCATCAAAGTTGGCATTTAAACTAACCTTATTTTCACCATTATTCACCCCCTCTTTTGCACACAATTCTTGATTTAAAGCTAAAGTGGCCCACAATATTTGATTTTCACCTTTTAAAACCCCGTGTTTCTATGTTTTTTACACCTTTTATCAAATAAATTGGGAAGGGTCCCTTTAAAAACGTTGCAACCGTGCATTCACTGCTCCACCGCCTCCACCATATTCTGCTACGATTAAAAACGATTGAAAGCGAAGCTATGCAATTTAATTCAAAAAAAGTGTAAAATACGTAGAAGAATGAGGTTTTAAAAGGTGAAAATCAAATATTGTGTACCACTTTAACTTAAAATCAAGAATTGTATGCCAAAAGAAGGGGGAATAAAGTGAAAATGAGGTTAGTTCAAATGCCAACTTTAATGATGGATATCTCGGAAACAAATGTATCCGACTAAAAATTTTTCAGATCCGTGATCAGCGCCACAAACACAGGTGTTTTTACAGGTTAGATGTTTTTTGCAAGAAATTTATTGCAATTTATTCTAACATTTTTGCAGTTTGCACGTAACTGGGTTTATCAATTTACTGAAACTTGTAAGTTCAATTCTTTTAAACCGTTTTCTTTGTCTCATGTTGTTCTGGTTATGGGCGATAAAATGATACTTACAGCGAATTCTTTTGGTTAAACTAGGTGCTTTCAATTTAATTAGGTTTTTTAATCAAAATTTTTTACTACAAAATGCAGGGTTTGTTTTTTCTTTTGATAATTCATAAAAGCTTGATGTCTAGGAACTTATTACCGTGGGTATAAAAAGTAGACGGCATATTTAACATACCTTAGGGATAAAGGAGCCGAAGTGGACATCTTGGGGCTTCTTCAGATGTACGGTTACAAAATGCATGAAACAATTACTTTGTGTTGCTATATTACTGTACATCTCATTGGTACGGAAGAGAAGGGAAGTTTATGGTGAAAGTGTAAAGAGTGTACTCGTGAAAATAAAAGTACTTTCCAGCCAAGAAAAATCCTAGCCTTCTAAAAGCTGTTGTAGCTCTAAATGTTATTTAAGGTTATTATTTAATGTAACGCCTACGCCGCTCATAAGTAGATAATAAAAATTGGTTAACTTTTTTATGCCGGTATATTATTGTCCTCTATTGTGTGCTTTGAAATCTACGATAAAATGGTGGTGCCCCTGGATAACATTATTCAGTCGTTAAATGGGTTTAACATCTAAAAATCTGGCACCCACGGTACTTAGTACTTAGCTTTTTGTGCTACTAACATGGACTGCCATAAACATAAAAAAACTAAATATACTAAATGTACTAGATGTAGTACAATTGTGCAGCTGAACATCGCAAATTCGCGTTGTTGTTGTCAAGGAAGCCGGCATGATTTAACTGACCAATAAGAAGGCTTCCTTATGCTATGCAAGGTTACAGAAAGACGAAATTCGCTTGCCCTGGTTTGCGTTTTAAATAATATTGCGAAGAATTTACCAAATTGTGCGTTTATTAAGTTTTGCATTTTGTTTTAATTTACGTAAAATGCAACGAAATTCAATCGAGTTGACTGACATGGTTTTGTGTTATGGGGAAGCTAGGCAAAATGCTCGGCAAGCCGGGGAACTATGAAAGAGTTTGTTTATAGTGAACCCATTAACAGTTTAGAACAGTTGCGAAATCGTGTGGAACTAGCGGCTCAGCAAATAAGGAACAATGAAAACATTTTTGCGCGTGTGAGAAACAGTATGCAGCGGAAAATAAATGCATGTTTGGAATCAAAATTTAGAACATATTCCGTATTGAAGGTAAATCGACCTTTATTTAAATATTTTTTTGTTACAATTTATTTTGATATAAGGATTTTAATAATTTTTTAAAGTAAATTTATAAAAAAATAGAATATAATAACATTTTACCTTTTTATTCTATTATGTATTTATATCGTTTATTGGGTATAAAATAGGACGTTTGGCAACATCGCAAATAAATAGGTCTACTGTCTGTGTTTATAGTATTTACGTAACCAGGGACGTAGCAGATAGGTGAAAAGAAGGTATTTTTACAAATTGTAAAAAGAGTTTGAATTAAACAAAAAAAGTACTCAGTGTGTCTCTACACTGTCCCAGGAGTCACCCATTTCAATATATTAAAGTATTTCCATAACACCCTGTATAGTATTACCAGTAAAAATTGTATTAACACTTGCCCTATGACTTAAGCAAAATTATCTTGAAAGCAAGTAGTCCAGTCAAATCGGAGAAATTTTTAATGTCTGATCGTAATCAAATGTAAACAAGTTTAGTCTCCTGTAAAGGATAAAAGGTCATTGATTTAAACCAATAAAATAGGTGTGTTCAGGTGTTTTTGTCAATTTATAGTGAACAGAGTATAGTTTAATAGACCGGGTAAAATAAATTACAGGGAACATTTTTTTGTTTTCTGAAGATTCTTCAAACAATGCAATTGTCAGGGTCCCTTTTAAATACAATTGTGTACAATTTCATTGAACAGGGAAATTTTAAATAAAGCAAATATTTTGCGAAGTTTGTAATTTAACGATAAATACTAAATTTAAGTTTTTTTTAAATATATTTTTTAAATTTAAAATACCGTTTAAGATGTATACAGACTATCTACGGATGGGGTTTACAAGAGGACAAAAGAACAATAAAATTTTATTTTTCGGAAAAAAAGTCATTCTTCATCAAATTTTTTTGCTTGTTATAAATAGGATTCACGAAAAGAAAAATGCTGATTTTGTATACAGGGTTCGCAAAAACTCAAAAACATGATTTTTTGCCAAGAGTAAACTACCTTTATTTTTTATTTTTAAGCAAAATATCATTTAAAAAAATTTATTTAAAATAGAATTTTGAATGAATTTATTAATGTTACAGCAGGTCCATACGCAGAAATAGCTTTGCGGAGGCAAGAACAAAAAATAAAGGAAAGAAAGAACTACTTTAGCAGACTGTATTAATATTTTCACAATTAATAAATACAGAGTGGTAAAAAAATTGTAAAAATTATTACAACAAAACCTTAAAACTCAATTTTTTTAAATGGAAACCCCTATCTTTTACCTTATCCTATTAACCATCAAAATAAGGATAAGTTTGTATAGGGATGTATATTTCAAAAATGTATAGTTCGAAATATAAACAATTTAATATTTATCTATTCCAACAATGCTTTTAAATACGGCTTAGTTTTGCTACTAGTTGGCCTTGACAACAAAATGCGGCGTCACAGCCAACTACTCCTTACCCACCCGTACTTTAAATGCATTGTTAGAATAGATAAATATAAAATCGTTAATATAATAAATTTTTGAAATAGACATACTTATACAAACTTACGCTTATTTTTAATGCCTAATAGGATAAGGTAATAAAATATAGGGGTTTCCATTTAAAAAACTTACCTTTAAGGTTTTTGTCGTAATGATTTTCGACGATTATTTTTGACCACTCTGTATTTATTAATTGTGAAAATATCGATACAGTCTACTAGAGAAGTTCTTTTTACAAGGAACCCAACCCCAATTCATATTACACTTTACATTACTTTTGTTTAGAAAAATTGTTGGTATTATAATGGCTTGCAAACATCATTTTTGACATAAAATTTAAAATAAGTCAAAAACGGTTGGACTTAGGTATAGAATATAACACATAAATTATGTTTAGAATTTTATGCAGAATCTAAAAATAATTATTATATTGGGTATTCCATTTAAAATAAGGAAGTTGACATTAACTTCCGGTATAACCGGAAGTGGTAAGGCTGTCAAAATATTTTAGTTCTATGTCCCCCATTGACTTTCTTAATGTTACCAAAATTTTCCAAAGCGTACTTTTCGAGAAATTAATCGCAGCAGTTTCCGGTGGGACACCCTGTATAGTAAAAAAATATTACCCCAGCGGAAACTTTTTTCTTTCTACCTTATCCAAACAAGATGAATCGAAAAATAGCTAGTGTGCCGTCGTACCTTGACACATTCAAAATAAGTTAACGTCCAAATAATTTTAATATGGCAGATTTTTGTCAAAATGATACAAAATCCCAACTTGTCCAAAAAAACTAGTTCCTAATATTGTATACATTTTATTTCCTGTATGTCATTTATTAACAAAATAAAATATATAGACTGTCCACGGATGGGATTAACAAAAGAAAAAAATATTTTTCGGCAAAAAGTTATTTCTGAATCGAAAAGCCAAAAACGCCTTAAGATTAAATGATTACCCAGACCATCTAATAAACTCTATTTTTAAAAGGCGGATTTATCAATTTTATAATAGTATGCAAAAACAACAAAAAAAGGGTGCCAAAACAACACATTATCTTTCATTACCTAACGTACCACAATTATCTGAAAATATTCAAAAACTATTCAAAAAAGAAAATATTACAGTGGCTCACAAGGGACACAATCTTTTAAAACAAAATTTTAGTTATCTAAAAGACAAAATAGACAAAAATAAGAAAAGTAATATAATTTATGAGATCCCGAGTAAAAACTGCCAAAATGTGTACATTGGACAAACTAGCCAGTATTTGAAAAATAGACTCAATGCTCACAAATACGACAAAAAAAACAAAACAGCTCTTACAAATCACACACAAGAACAAAACCATTCATTTGATTTCAATAACACAAAAATTCTAAAAACTGAAAGTAATCCAAAAAAGAGAATTTCAGGAAATGATATGTATTCAAAAGCGTAAAAACACGGTAAACGCAAAAACGGACACAAAAAATTTAAGCAAATTATACTACAATCTGCTCAGTTGATTTCTAACATATTATATAACTATTTATTTATAAAAAAATAATAATAAAAAAATTTTCAGAACAATTTAAATCAACAAAACTACTTAAACCTACAAATACTGCCACCTTTTAATAATAACATCAAATTGATACTCTAGCATGAGAACAACCTAAAAAATCTCCGAAATTTATGCGGTGGATTAACATATATCTTTAATATACCATAGATGTCGCTTTCCTGAACGGTACAAAGAAATAAATTCCCTTTAATAATTTAAATTTATAAAAAAACAAAAATAATACTCATAACGGCTGCTGCCCTTTATTGTTAAATTTTAAAATTGTGTCGCTATGTGTGTAATATATGTATACTAAAATCCTTTATGTGATCGTCCAAAAATGTTGTGTTTATGTTAAATTTTAACACTGACTGGACATGGAAATTTCTATCTAATAAGGTAACTATATTCATTTTTGTAATTGGTCACAGCCCTATTGTCCTTTTTTTCTCTTTGTATTTCCAGTTCTGATGAAGGCCTCATACTGAGAGCCGAAACGTTAAAATTAAAATAGTATTTTATAAAGAAAATTTTGTTTTATCTGGCCTTTAATCCCAAGAATATTAAATAATAAAACTATATATATATATAATTACTTTTGTTAACTTTGTTTCTTGGGATTGAGGTTTCAATCCCAAGAAACAAAGAAATGGTTTAAGAAAAAATTGAAGCATATATATATATATATATATATATATATATATATATATATATATATATATATATAAAATCCCACAAAACGACACAGTACGTATACCTATATAAAAAAAAATAAAATAAATGTTTTGCCTATTATTGCAAACTTCTTACTTTTTATATTTTTAACTGTCATTTAAATATTTTGAAACTACTTTCATACAAAAATCACATAAATCGCAAAATTACTATTTTACGCCTATCGCCCAACTAATATTTTTAGAGTGCTACCGGCTAAAATCAAAGGCATACCGATGCAAGATGCTAGGTTCGAAATTACATTAATTTTTGCCAACGCGTGGAAAAAAGACGCGGAAGTTCTGGTTAGTTCGTTCTCTGTCTAAACTCTATCTGTTGCCATGGCGATTGGCGATGCTATCTACTTTACAGCAGCGAGCTGGTACGACGCGAAGCTCGGGTGTAGATTATTTGCTGGCAACACTGTTGAATGAGGTGATCTTTGTGGAGAATTGTACAGTTAAAAATTCCACCAAAAATAGTTAATTCGTTATACTTAGCGCCATCTAATAGAGTATTTGGGCCCTAAAACAACGTTCTATCTCAGAATCAATCTGTAAAATATTTTTTCTGTGATACAAAATATATAATATTTTTTCTGTGGTGTTGGGATGTGTGTTCCTCGCATCGTCATCAAACTAAAGGTGGAAGCGGTATTCCGGAGGAAGCCCCTAAATGAAATCAGCGCGCGTTTGTTGCAGCGGTAAATTAGGGGAATACATGGCAAGTCGATGGAGGGGATTCAGAGCTTGATTTGTGTATGGTCGAGGGTTTGGTTTCCATACCGATATATTCGACCAAAATATAAAAATTGTGTAACACTTCACAAATAACAGGCTTGCTTGTGGGCACCCGGTATAACACACCTTTCAGTTCGTCTTGCAGATACCTGTGCTTATTGAAAACGCCTGTCAATTTTCTTTTAACCCTAATATGAATAAACAAAATCCTAGAAAAATTTTAGGCTTACAGCGCCAAGTTTTTTTATTATTTTTTTTTCACTTTTAAAAATATACAGGTTGATGATGTACAGGCCTTACGTTACTCGAAGGGTTTACTAGCTCTCTTACTTTTGACTTTGCTCAATCTTTATGGGTGGTGGCTTTTGGTTTTTTTTTAACAATGTACATGTGCATGGAATACCCTTTTTTTATTTGTCTCCAGAGCCTACTAGAGCATTTTAATTTCTAGCTGGTATTCTTATTTTGGTTATGTTAATTTGCCTATGACTTACAGTTAAAATTACCTATATTTTAGTAAAATGTAAAAAAGTAAACTGCTACTTGCTAAATTAATAAATTAATATATGTAAATGACCTCAATAAATTGGTGGGTAATTTTTAAGTTTATGCACAACATGTAAAAACTCGTCTTTTAGTATATTTAGGACAAATTTTGTGAAAAATAATTGTTTTTGTAAAAATAAACTTAAAAAACCGAAAACATATTTTTTTAATTTTTTTCCAAAAATTGGGAGGTAATGTAAAAAAGCTAAATACAAAAGTTATACATCTTTACATTGCCTACAACTTTGAAATTTAATTTTTTTCATTAAGCTTGTAGATTGGCCGGAAATCTAGAAAAACCGTATTTTACACTTTAACCTCCTAAGTTAAAAGCGTAAACAACAAAGTGTATTTTTTTTGCTATTTGGTATGGTTTCCTAAGGAAATTTAGGTAAATATTTCAAAAAATTATTAAAAAAACAAATTTTTTAATAAGGCATAAAAATATCTTTTGAGCGTTAAAAATAATTACCGTATAAGGTACAGAGAGATTTAATTATGAAAATGGTATTTTGGGAAATAGAAAATTATCGGTTATGATTTTGTTTTTACTTATTTAGCGTTTATTATAGCGTAAAAAAGTAATATCACTTTGAACTTTTTGTTGAATAAATCGTTACTACTTACCAGAGTTGGGTCGAATACTAAAATCAGTATTCAAATACGAATACGAATACCTGAAATAAAAGTATTCGAATACTCAGTATTCATGAACACTAGGAACGTTATTCGAATACTGCAAAAAATATTTAAATAGAGGGAAAAAGAAAACTAAACATCACAATTTTGAAAAGCAATAAAAAGGGTCCTCATCTCATTTTTTTCTATTATTATTATTTTTTTTGGTATTCCAATCCAGACAATTTTGGTTCTTGATTCGTATCCCCATTTCAGTAATTAAATATTCGAATACTTGGTGCGCCGGTATTTAAATACTTAAAGAAATGTATTCGTAGAATAGGGTAGGGCGGGGCTAGTTGAGCAATTTTTCACTTGATCAGTTATAGCTCCTTAAAAATAACTTTTAATGGCCTATAATGCATACTGATGGATTATCAATTTATCCCTAATTACTAGTGTCCATAGTAATTTCTTTCTAATAAGTCGAATTTAGGAGCTCAACTATTTTAATGTAGATAGTCAAGTATGCCCAACGTACCCCATAGGTGAGGTAAGTTGAGCAATGGTATGGGGCTAGTGAAGCACTTAGAAAGTATAGTCGAATCATGGCTTAAATGTTAGATACGTTTACAATAAAAACTCATTTTGACTATTTTCTTTTTATATTTATAATTTTATAGTGACAAAACTACAAATCTCATTAATAAAACAGCAACGTACCTAGCTCAGCTTAACTATTGAATTTAATACCTAGCAATTCATCTTCGTTATTTACACTTTTTAAGCAGTTTTATTTTGCTTCTTTTGTAATGCCTTCTGTATCTGTTAAAATTGCAGCTTTTTTCTATCTTCTGTTTGATTTGGCTAATTTTCTTGGACCCGCCTTTGGGTATGGTCGAACTATTTCCAGATAAAATTTATAAGTTAGATAGGTCAGCTCGTTTTCTTTGTTGCTTGTACAAGGTTTGGGTTGCTGCCTCTTTTAAATCTTAAGGAGAATCTAGTAGTCTTACTGTTATAAGTCCGTATCCTAAAAAATAAAAAAAAAACATTTGATACTTAAAACCGTGGGATTATAGTTGGGCAACTGTAGCTCAACTAACCCCAACCTGGAATTTTAAAGGAAAAGTTAATTTATTAGAAAACCGGTTAGAATTATATCCAAAATCTTTATACATATTAAAACTTCAATAAATTTACTTAAGATTAACACTTGCCTGATTGAGAACGGAATACATTTAACTATCACCAGATAAAAATTTTCGGCTTGAAATTATTTTACTTTTTAATCACAAAATAAACAATGCGCACGGATACTCTTCTCGATCTCCGCGTCACCACTAGTGGTCGCACAATGAGTTCCCCTTGCGCAACTCCTTCTTTATGCTGTTTGATGCTTTCGTGTGCGGTCTATAGTTTTTGAGATATTTTGATTGCCCAACTTACCTTTATGCTCAACTAGCCCCGCCCTACCCTACCTAAAAGTATTCAAATAC